>JADMNF010000073.1:0-151814 GCA_016097085.2 Sporothrix curviconia
TGGTTCGGTCAGCAACAAGAAAACCCGATTGGGAAATGCACAAATGCACAAAGCGTGGTTCCGTGGCTTGCCCAGGCGCGTGCACTGAAATTGGACTGCCACTGCATCCGTCTTCTCACCAGTATCACCAATATCACCGATATAAGAGGTACGAAACATTTGTACGTGTTCTCGTAGTAATATGAGGTATTATATCTTAATACCACCCGTTCTGTGCTCCCAATTTGCGTCGCGGATTCAGGAGGAGGGTACTTCATTTGGCACTAGGACCTCTCAAAGGACCTCCCGGACAATTCGCAGAGGAAAAGAAGGGGCGCGGTCTTGGCCAGGCGGGCCTGCGTTACGTCCACTCTACAGCAGAGGCCAGGAAGCAGGGGTTGGGGCCAGGTCCATAGCGGGTGGGTCCTATAGACCCACCTGGCCTCCTCGTTGTTGCCTCTTTGTCGCCCACGGTCAGTACGAGTACTTCGTAGTTGGCTATGTATATGATGTGGGTACTTGATATTCCCACTATGTCCCGCGAAATCGCATGTACTCAGTACCACTTTGCATTCCCATCTGCTGCGATCTGTGCCGTTCCCCCTTTGAAAAACTAGAGGGTGTTTCGCTAAAATGCCGAGACCAGACATTCAATTTGGCCCACAAGCGCGACGGTTTACAGGTGCTGTACAAGTATCTTCCAGGCTCTTGTTGGCCTGTTTATCTCGTTCGCCCGTCGTTTCCTTTCCCTTGCCTTACCCTGGCCTAAGCCAAGGCCCGCTTGCCCTGTCCACTAAAAAAAAACGCCTTTTGACACCCCTGGTGCGCGGTTTCCCCTTTCGATCCCTCCTTCTGCGCCCATCACGCCAGTTGACTCGTCAGCCTGTTGGCTGTTACGGCCACTGAAATTCGGCGCGTGGTGGAATCACGGTGTGCCTTCCTGAATGAACTGGCGACACGGGCTTTTGCTGCGAGACTTTGCTGCGCTCCTTCCTCTTGTGAGTTGCCGGCAAAAGTATCTTACTCTCATAATATCTTACGGAGTATACATGTACATGTACAGAGTAATTGTCTTTGTTTCTTGAAATGTTCTGGACCTGAGCCAAGCCTAGCCACATCGCAACCCTGCGCTCGTTGGCCAGCCCCTGTCAAGCCCGCCAAAATCTGCTCATCTGCATGCGTTTTCTCACTGTATTTTCTGCAGGTACCCAGGCTCCAGGCCGTTCTCTTCTCGTCTTTTTCCACTCTCACTCGCTCTTTCCCTGTCAAGCCCGTCTCTCCTCCTGGGGCACAGCGCTTCCACTTGCACCTTCCCTCCCACACCCCCCTTTTCAGTGCCTCTACCACCTCACACACCCATCCCTAGCGTTCTGCAGCTGTTCCTTCCCAGCTTCCCTCTCTTCGCTCTGTCTCGCCATCGTCCTTCGCATCCGTCCCACACCCTCCTGCCCCATTGTAAATCTTCAGAGGGTCCCTCTTTCCCGTTCTCGCACTCCTCTTTCCTCCTCCAAGCGGAACAACCGTCAACGCTCTCTTCTCCTCTTTCTTCCTCAGGAAACAAAACAAAGGCGCACATCGCCACCGCTGCTTTTGCTTTTGTTCTTCACTCTCTCCCGTTGGCATCAACCCACTTACGTTGTACGTCTTTGATGACCGTGATGGGCGTCTGACAACCCGATTTCCTTCGCCCTTTTGCCTTTTCCGTCCAAACAGCCTTTTGTCTCCGCCCCTTTTCTCCTCCTCATAGTCTTTCGTTTCTTGAGCTAGCCTCGTCGTTCACTCATTCACTCATTTACTCGTATCGTTTTTCTTTCTGCCTTCGCTGTCCTTCTCTCGCTTGCCGCTCTGCCTTTCCGCCGTCATTTGTTTTCGTTTTCGGCTTCTTCTCCCGCTTCGACTTGCCTTTCCTCACGTGTTCTCTTTATTCTTCGACTCCTGCGCGACTCGCCTTCTTTTCACGATCGTATACGAATTTCCGCGTCCTGTTTCCCATCTCCGACTCGGGTCCCTCCAGCTGTCGACTTGCAAGCGCACTGCCATTCTCTGTTGAAAGGCAGTTGCTCTCGACCCGTTTGTATCGTCTAGATCGATTCGTTCAAACGCCTCCCTTCTTCCGCGCCTTACCAGTCACTCTTTCCGCCCTCGCAGCCACCATGGCGACCACCGACAGATTACCTACTCGGACGACGAACGACGAGGCACCAGGTTCGTAGTTCTTGCCGCCAGGATGTGGGCGTGGCGCTGCGGCGGCTCCCGTCTTGAATATCGGACACGATACAAGTGCTAACCCGTGATTTTCCTTGCAGCCGTCGTCCAGAACCTCTTCGCAAGACAGACCACCTGTGCGACGTGCCCCGACTCGCCGCCGGCTTGTCCAGCTTGCCCGTCAGGACAGAGCTGCCAGTTTACTGCCCCGTTGACCTGTACCGAGTGTCCCCGAGCCTACTGTGCTACCGACGTGTCCATGCCGACATCCAGCCCAAAGTCCAGCTCTTCGCCTAGCACCGGTCCATTGCTGGCGGTGTCATCGGTGGTGTGGCCGTGATTGCCGTCGTGACGTACCTCGTGTGGAGATTTTGTATCAAGACCAAGAGACACCAGATCTCCAAGGCAGAGGAGAATGGCCAGCTGGACGAGGCCATTGAGGCCGAGCAGTCTTTCAACGCCCGCCGCGACCAGCGGGCTTCCACGCACACAGTTCACTCGATTGCATCGACAGTCCTTACACGGGCATCAAACATCATTCAGATCGCGTACATCCCGGGTGTTATGAACCGGCCGTCGCCCACCTCTCCGACGGTCCTCGTCCCGCCTGTCCCGCCTATCCCAATTGCCATCTCCAACGCCTCCCAGGCAAGCACGCCTTCTGGAACCGAAGAGCAGCACTTCTTTGTGCCGGGCGATCTGCGTGACTCGACCTACTCTGGATTCTCGGGCTTCTCCGACCGCACTTCGTACGCGCGGACGTCGTACGCACCGCGCTCCAGTATCGCCTCGACCATCTACGGAAAGAACGCAGTTATTGTGCCGCCACCGCAAACCGGCATGAGAATCAAGCCGACTATGGTCAACCTCAAGTCGCCTAGCAATCTTGGCCCAACGGCTTCATGGCGCCGCCCGTGCCCAGCGTCGACTACGAGAAGTACAACGGTAGCAACCTCCGGCCTGTCAGTGCAGCCAACAGCACTTTCAGCGTCGGCTCGACCTTTCTGAACAATGCCAGCGCACACACGGCCATGCCTGCACGCCCCGTTGTTGTCCGTGTTGGAAGCGGCCCGAAGAAACCATCGAGCACCGGCAGCAGTGTCCCTGGCGCCAGTGTGAGTACTGGCCAAAACAACTCTGACACCGAGATCCTACCCACTACACCCCGAAGGCAGAGAAAGTATTTCGTTAATTTCCCCAGTACGGAGAAATTCCCATCACCACTGGGAAAGTCCACGCGCGATTCGACCGCCGTGACAATCATTGAAGACTCGCCCACGCCCGATCAGGGACCCTTCTCCGATCCCCCCGCGTCTCCCACAGGCACCAACCGCACCGGAAACAGCTTGAGTGCGGTCATTGAGGAGGCAACAAGGCGGGCATCGCAAAGAGTTGTTACCGGTACTTCTGCAGAGCGTGAAAGGAGTCCCTTTGGCGACGAGAATGCAACACACGATATCTGAAGATGCCCGCGCTTGTGGCTCTTACGGTGTGTTGGTTGAAGGCCTCTCCCTCTCCACCACAGGCTGAGAAGATGAGGAGCAGAGAGTTTATACCCAGGGTAGTAGATTGATTGTGCACTTGCGATTTTGATTCAATTTACTTTTGTTGGGATCTACGATATACGGCACTGTTTTTTTTTATATGGGTGGTCATCTTTTGGTTTCTTTTGTTTTTTATCTTTCTATTCTTATCACCCCCTTTTCCCCAGGCAGTGGCACAATGGGTCTTTATTTTTTGTTCTTACTTTTTTGCCTTTGACACTCGGCACTTTTCCTTCTGTTTGAGAGACACTCGATGATGGGCAGTTCGCTCCGAAAAAGGAACGACGCATGTTCCTACTCTAGTTAGTAACTGTGTCCGCACCACCTTTCAAGGCGTGGTCATGAGCTTTGTAGAAATTTAAATGAGAAAACTTTCTGCAGTAGTATATAACCTTAGCCTGCGTGAAAAAAGTCGTCGCAATCTTCTTCTGCTCTCCGGGCTGCCCATGAGATAGTATATTGCCACTCTTGTCCAAGGTCTCTTTCGGCTCTGAGCAGGCTCACAGCAAGGTTTATTAATCCACGTGCGCCTGTGTGACGAGGTCATTCGTACTCGCTATAGGCATCGCAGTGAGGCTTTGGAAGCCGTTTCATCCTTCTTGCAAGCCTTTCCCCGTGCTCTCACCGACCGGGCGGGCCGCCCCTGACCGATACCGACGGATCACGGATATTGGCAGGTAGGCACCTTTACAAGCAATGTGATGGAAGCAGGTAAAATATACAGAAAATATACAGAAATATATGGGTGCACAAACGAGAAAGAAGAGACTGCTCGTTGGCGTGGGGGTTTCTCCAGCTGATGCATGTTTCGCCCCGCTACGCGGCATCTGTTTTTTTTTGTCTTGTTTTTTTAAGAGCCGTGGGATGGCCTCGGATGTGCTCAACTATGCCCCCCTCAAGCCAACACCGTTTGTCTATACATGCTGTTTGTCACGATTGAACGGGGGTGAAATTGAGCGGTGTGCGTGGGGTGAGAGAGTTGGCACTGACGAAATGCTGGGCAAAGATGCCGCGAGACGTGGTGTATCAAGAGAACAAGGGTGGAGGGGGGTTCTCTGAAAGAGATGGTTTTGTGCTCATGATCATCCATGGTTTGTTCACCGCCATGTGACCTGATGGTATTCGCTCATATAAAAGGTTCCCGGCGAATACAAGTTGATGCAACAACCACACATGTACTGGCCATATGGACGTCTAGCCGTGTTTCCATGAGTCTTCGCATTCTACTTTGGAATTCCAAAGTAGAATGCGAAGACCCATGGCAAACGAGGCTGCTTGCCATATGGCCAGTACATGTGTGGTTGTTGCATCAACTTGTATTCGCCGGGAACCTTTTATATGAGCGAATACCATCAGGTCACATGGCGGTGAACAAACCATGGATGATCATGAGCACAAAACCATCTCTTTCAGAGAACCCCCCTCCACCCTTGTTCTCTTGATACACCACGTCTCGCGGCATCTTTGCCCAGCATTTCGTCAGTGCCAACTCTCTCACCCCACGCACACCGCTCAATTTCACCCCCGTTCAATCGTGACAAACAGCATGTATAGACAAACGGTGTTGGCTTGAGGGGGGCATAGTTGAGCACATCCGAGGCCATCCCACGGCTCTTAAAAAAACAAGACAAAAAAAAACAGATGCCGCGTAGCGGGCGCGAAACATGCATCAGCTGGAGAAACCCCCACGCCAACGAGCAGTCTCTTCTTTCTCGTTTGTGCACCCATATATTTCTGTATATTTTCTGTATATTTTACCTGCTTCCATCACATTGCTTGTAAAGGTGCCTACCTGCCAATATCCGTGATCCGTCGGTATCGGTCAGGGGCGGCCCGCCCGGTCGGTGAGAGCACGGGGAAAGGCTTGCAAGAAGGATGAAACGGCTTCCAAAGCCTCACTGCGATGCCCTATAGCGAGTACGAATGACCTCGTCACACAGGCGCACGTGGATTAATAAACCTTGCTGTGAGCCTGCTCAGAGCCGAAAGAGACCTTGGACAAGAGTGGCAATATACTATCTCATGGGCAGCCCGGAGAGCAGAAGAAGATTGCGACGACTTTTTTCACGCAGGCTAAGGTTATATACTACTGCAGAAAGTTTTCTCATTTAAATTTCTACAAAGCTCATGACCACGCCTTGAAAGGTGGTGCGGACACAGTTACTAACTAGAGTAGGAACATGCGTCGTTCCTTTTTCGGAGCGAACTGCCCATCATCGAGTGTCTCTCAAACAGAAGGAAAAGTGCCGAGTGTCAAAGGCAAAAAAGTAAGAACAAAAAATAAAGACCCATTGTGCCACTGCCTGGGGAAAAGGGGGTGATAAGAATAGAAAGATAAAAAACAAAAGAAACCAAAAGATGACCACCCATATAAAAAAAAACAGTGCCGTATATCGTAGATCCCAACAAAAGTAAATTGAATCAAAATCGCAAGTGCACAATCAATCTACTACCCTGGGTATAAACTCTCTGCTCCTCATCTTCTCAGCCTGTGGTGGAGAGGGAGAGGCCTTCAACCAACACACCGTAAGAGCCACAAGCGCGGGCATCTTCAGATATCGTGTGTTGCATTCTCGTCGCCAAAGGGACTCCTTTCACGCTCTGCAGAAGTACCGGTAACAACTCTTTGCGATGCCCGCCTTGTTTGCCTCCTCAATGACCGCACTCAAGCTGTTTCCGGTGCGGTTGGTGCCTGTGGGAGACGCGGGGGGATCGGAGAAGGGTCCCTGATCGGGCGTGGGCGAGTCTTCAATGATTGTCACGGCGGTCGAATCGCGCGTGGACTTTCCCAGTGGTGATGGGAATTTCTCCGTACTGGGAAATTAACGAAATACTTTCTCTGCCTTCGGGGTGTAGTGGGTAGGATCTCGGTGTCAGAGTTGTTTTGGCCAGTACTCACACTGGCGCCAGGGACACTGCTGCCGGTGCTCGATGGTTTCTTCGGGCCGCTTCCAACACGGACAACAACGGGGCGTGCAGGCATGGCCGTGTGTGCGCTGGCATTGTTCAGAAAGGTCGAGCCGACGCTGAAAGTGCTGTTGGCTGCACTGACAGGCCGGAGGTTGCTACCGTTGTACTTCTCGTAGTCGACGCTGGGCACGGGCGGCGCCATGAAGCCGTTGGGCCAAGATTGCTAGGCGACTTGAGGTTGACCATAGTCGGCTTGATTCTCATGCCGGTTTGCGGTGGCGGCACAATAACTGCGTTCTTTCCGTAGATGGTCGAGGCGATACTGGAGCGCGGTGCGTACGACGTCCGCGCGTACGAAGTGCGGTCGGAGAAGCCCGAGAATCCAGAGTAGGTCGAGTCACGCAGATCGCCCGGCACAAAGAAGTGCTGCTCTTCGGTTCCAGAAGGCGTGCTTGCCTGGGAGGCGTTGGAGATGGCAATTGGGATAGCGGGACAGGCGGGACGAGGACCGTCGGAGAGGTGGGCGACGGCCGGTTCATAACACCCGGGATGTACGCGATCTGAATGATGTTTGATGCCCGTGTAAGGACTGTCGATGCAATCGAGTGAACTGTGTGCGTGGAAGCCCGCTGGTCGCGGCGGGCGTTGAAAGACTGCTCGGCCTCAATGGCCTCGTCCAGCTGGCCATTCTCCTCTGCCTTGGAGATCTGGTGTCTCTTGGTCTTGATACAAAATCTCCACACGAGGTACGTCACGACGGCAATCACGGCCACACCACCGATGACACCGCCAGCAATGGCACCGGTGCTAGGCGAAGAGCTGGACTTTGGGCTGGATGTCGGCATGGACACGTCGGTAGCACAGTAGGCTCGGGGACACTCGGTACAGGTCAACGGGGCAGTAAACTGGCAGCTCTGTCCTGACGGGCAAGCTGGACAAGCCGGCGGCGAGTCGGGGCACGTCGCACAGGTGGTCTGTCTTGCGAAGAGGTTCTGGACGACGGCTGCAAGGAAAATCACGGGTTAGCACTTGTATCGTGTCCGATATTCAAGACGGGAGCCGCCGCAGCGCCACGCCCACATCCTGGCGGCAAGAACTACGAACCTGGTGCCTCGTCGTTCGTCGTCCGAGTAGGTAATCTGTCGGTGGTCGCCATGGTGGCTGCGAGGGCGGAAAGAGTGACTGGTAAGGCGCGGAAGAAGGGAGGCGTTTGAACGAATCGATCTAGACGATACAAACGGGTCGAGAGCAACTGCCTTTCAACAGAGAATGGCAGTGCGCTTGCAAGTCGACAGCTGGAGGGACCCGAGTCGGAGATGGGAAACAGGACGCGGAAATTCGTATACGATCGTGAAAAGAAGGCGAGTCGCGCAGGAGTCGAAGAATAAAGAGAACACGTGAGGAAAGGCAAGTCGAAGCGGGAGAAGAAGCCGAAAACGAAAACAAATGACGGCGGAAAGGCAGAGCGGCAAGCGAGAGAAGGACAGCGAAGGCAGAAAGAAAAACGATACGAGTAAATGAGTGAATGAGTGAACGACGAGGCTAGCTCAAGAAACGAAAGACTATGAGGAGGAGAAAAGGGGCGGAGACAAAAGGCTGTTTGGACGGAAAAGGCAAAAGGGCGAAGGAAATCGGGTTGTCAGACGCCCATCACGGTCATCAAAGACGTACAACGTAAGTGGGTTGATGCCAACGGGAGAGAGTGAAGAACAAAAGCAAAAGCAGCGGTGGCGATGTGCGCCTTTGTTTTGTTTCCTGAGGAAGAAAGAGGAGAAGAGAGCGTTGACGGTTGTTCCGCTTGGAGGAGGAAAGAGGAGTGCGAGAACGGGAAAGAGGGACCCTCTGAAGATTTACAATGGGGCAGGAGGGTGTGGGACGGATGCGAAGGACGATGGCGAGACAGAGCGAAGAGAGGGAAGCTGGGAAGGAACAGCTGCAGAACGCTAGGGATGGGTGTGTGAGGTGGTAGAGGCACTGAAAAGGGGGGTGTGGGAGGGAAGGTGCAAGTGGAAGCGCTGTGCCCCAGGAGGAGAGACGGGCTTGACAGGGAAAGAGCGAGTGAGAGTGGAAAAAGACGAGAAGAGAACGGCCTGGAGCCTGGGTACCCTGCAGAAAATACAGTGAGAAAACGCATGCAGATGAGCAGATTTTGGCGGGCTTGACAGGGGCTGGCCAACGAGCGCAGGGTTGCGATGTGGCTAGGCTTGGCTCAGGTCCAGAACATTTCAAGAAACAAAGACAATTACTCTGTACATGTACATGTATACTCCGTAAGATATTATGAGAGTAAGATACTTTTGCCGGCAACTCACAAGAGGAAGGAGCGCAGCAAAGTCTCGCAGCAAAAGCCCGTGTCGCCAGTTCATTCAGGAAGGCACACCGTGATTCCACCACGCGCCGAATTTCAGTGGCCGTAACAGCCAACAGGCTGACGAGTCAACTGGCGTGATGGGCGCAGAAGGAGGGATCGAAAGGGGAAACCGCGCACCAGGGGTGTCAAAAGGCGTTTTTTTTTAGTGGACAGGGCAAGCGGGCCTTGGCTTAGGCCAGGGTAAGGCAAGGGAAAGGAAACGACGGGCGAACGAGATAAACAGGCCAACAAGAGCCTGGAAGATACTTGTACAGCACCTGTAAACCGTCGCGCTTGTGGGCCAAATTGAATGTCTGGTCTCGGCATTTTAGCGAAACACCCTCTAGTTTTTCAAAGGGGGAACGGCACAGATCGCAGCAGATGGGAATGCAAAGTGGTACTGAGTACATGCGATTTCGCGGGACATAGTGGGAATATCAAGTACCCACATCATATACATAGCCAACTACGAAGTACTCGTACTGACCGTGGGCGACAAAGAGGCAACAACGAGGAGGCCAGGTGGGTCTATAGGACCCACCCGCTATGGACCTGGCCCCAACCCCTGCTTCCTGGCCTCTGCTGTAGAGTGGACGTAACGCAGGCCCGCCTGGCCAAGACCGCGCCCCTTCTTTTCCTCTGCGAATTGTCCGGGAGGTCCTTTGAGAGGTCCTAGTGCCAAATGAAGTACCCTCCTCCTGAATCCGCGACGCAAATTGGGAGCACAGAACGGGTGGTATTAAGATATAATACCTCATATTACTACGAGAACACGTACAAATGTTTCGTACCTCTTATATCGGTGATATTGGTGATACTGGTGAGAAGACGGATGCAGTGGCAGTCCAATTTCAGTGCACGCGCCTGGGCAAGCCACGGAACCACGCTTTGTGCATTTGTGCATTTCCCAATCGGGTTTTCTTGTTGCTGACCGAACCAGACGGACTGTGAGTATGGTTGGAGGCGAGAAACGGCCCAAAAGCACTGGATTGGAAGCATCAGTGCATGTATTATTACAAAGTAAAATCGTCAGTTGTTTCTGGTGGAAGGGTTCTCTCTTATTCGGCTGGCTGTGGTCGATACGGCCCGTGGTCTTCCTTGTCCCTTCTTAGTTCTTCTTCTGGTCTTCCGTCTTCTTCATTCTTTCTCTCGCTACCTGCATGTCTCATTCTCCAAGGACAAGCACAGCCGTATTGTAATACACCCAGGGGTTCAATCCACGCGACGTGCTGGCAATGCTGTTGTTGGACAAGCATTGAGAACGTGGTCGAGGCAGAGCATATTTCTTTTTTGAACTTTTGTGATTGTTGTTTTCCCCGTATCGTATGGTCAAGATTGGCAATGATTGCGGCGTGTGCTGGATGTATCGTACAATATTCGTGGATTATCTAGACGCAGGGAAATGCAAGATGCATTCCGGCCCATGTACCTTATATCCGGCCCCCCCCCCCCCGGTACGGAGCACTCGTTTGTCGAGTCTCGAGCAAATTGTTCGGATTACCCAGTCCCATTCAGCCACGCTGGAGAGCTGACAGTCAGGGCCACTGTATTACTAGGTAAGATACATGTACAAAGTATTATGTGTAATACGTCGTGTGTGCGGATCGAGCCAACAGGCGGAGGAGGGCGGATAAAAATAACTTGATGGAGCCATCTGTTCTGTTTGAGCCTCCAAGAAACAGTGTTTCGCGCGTTTCTCATTCTCGTGTTGCTCCAAAGTCAATGCTGGAAGATGTACTCCGTATTGCACATTACATTGCACATGTGTATTCTCGTCCGAGAACCGGGGGTGCAGGATGGGACAGCGAAAATGAATGCCGTACGAGAAAGTGAAGGAAGGGCATGCCGCCTCTCAGCTGCAAGTTCCTGGCTTGTGAACTCTCCCGGAGAGAGGGCCTGAGTTTCTGGCATGTGATGCGTTGTCGTATCATCGTATCTGCATCTCTACACGTCCTTGCACAACATATTCGATTCGTTGCGCTCCGTGTTTTCAGCGATAGCTAAACATAGGCCCATAGAGCACCTTGCATTCGGACCCGGGCGCGGGAGCCAACATCGCGAACGGAGCGGGATGGCTGAAGCCAAGGCGGGCCTAGAAAAATAGACGAGGCGCGGAAGCACATCAAGGAAGCAGGAAGCAGGAAGCAGGAAGCAGGAAGCAGGATTAAAAGCGCCTGATATAAATAAATCAAATAAATAGCGATCTTGCCATCGACGAGGCGAGCACGGAAACTGCTGGGCAGGTCATGTCTAGTGAATACCAACCGTGCTTGCAGGGTTGAGATCTTTGTTGATCAGGGTAGGAGAGATCCCTACAGGCTAAACAATCCATACTCTCTCTCTCTCTCTCCTTCGTTCTTTTCTTTTCTTTTCTTAGCATTTACTTTATAAAACAAACATACAGGTATCGACGCAACACACATGCAGGGTCACCGAAAATTCATGAGCTCCAAATGCATAACGGCCATGTTTTCTTGACCTTGTAGATCATTGCTTTCGGCATACCGTCCCTCTGGCCTTTTTTGTAAGGCTGTCGATCTTTGGATTCTTAGATGCCCGCCTTGCTTCTGTCAATCAAGTCTTCGGGTCGCCGTTTTCATGTTCGATTTGTGGTCGACTATTATCCTTTTCTTCCAACTTGTGCAACAGAAGCACCTGTTGCCGTAAACAACAAGGTATGGAAACATGGCGGTCGAGATGAAGCAGCTCGCTGTCACACTCTCCGGGTATCGGATGTCAGTTCTCGTCCCGCAGCGGCTCGCTGCCTGCAGCGTAGTCTGTGCACCCGCACTTCCCGTCTCTTGATGGCATGGAGGAATGAATGGCTAACAAAAAACAACACGAGCTAGATAAGCAACGAAACGCGAGAACAAATTTCAAAAAGGAACGAAAATGTTAAAAGGAATGAGAGAAGAGAAATGCTTTACCGGAAGGACAAACTAAAAACCACTTCATAGTCATTAAGACACAGCGGTCCTTTTGAGGCGTGCGGAGCCGGCCAGGCCTCGTGTACACGTAGTAGCATGCGCCGGTGCCGAAAACGCGGATCTTGAGCGTTGCACATTCCAGCGTCAACCACTTAAGGAGAAAGGGAGAGGGGAAGGGAGGAGGCTTTCGGACAGACTGGGACGTAACAAAGCACGACATCGCAACTGAGCAAGTGCCTGTGTGAAATACACGGCTTTCTCTGGGCTGTAGTAGTTGTCAACTTTGAAAAAGGCTATGGAATGGCAGAAAGGAGGGCATTGGGAAGCAGAGGTGAAGGTCATGTCGTTTGCAGAGACGTCGCCGTTCTTGCCGTTCTTGCTGTCGATGTCCTCCGTCCTGGCTTAATATTTGGAATTCTTATCATCGACGGAAGGTGCCATGAATGTCTATATGCACACATGACTGCCTTCCGACAATGTCTTGTCCTATTCTGGAAAGTGTGCATCGACCCTGAAAAGGCTCCTGCCCTGACAGGCGCGGCGGCCTTAGTGCTCTTGGTGGCCTCTTGCCACGATGGTTGTCCAACAAGCCGAAAAAGGCTACATATTTTTAGAAAGCCAACTGCACGAAAAGTGTCCCAACGCCGACCATTGGCGACCTGTGGCTTGCCAAGATGATACAACCCCCGACCTGTATCGCTAAGAAAATACGACGGCGTCTGGCACAGGCACGGCAGCAGAGTCGTGTAGAAGAGCCGTGTTGTGCAGCCACGATGCAACTCACTGACGATGATTTTGGACTCGGCGGTGGACACGCGGCGGTTCTGGCACCGTTGACACCGTGGGCAAAGACCAGCCGGCCACCATCTCGACCCAAGCCGGTCGACAAGGCATGTCTGTCCTATCATGGAACCGTTCAACCTGGTACAACAAGAACGACAACAACAAAGCCAGGAAGGTAACGGCAGCAACAGCGACAACAACAACCCGTCCGACCGGACCGAGAACATGCTGAAGAACACGGCAATGTAGAGACAGAACAGGCAGATGGGACTGAGGACACTCTCCCGGTCCGCCACGGCGAACAACGCACGTAAGCGTCGTGAGATCTGGCAACAGTTCCGCGTTGATATCTCTGTCCATGTTGCGCGCAAACGCAACGGCGACAAGGTGTGCATGGCCACGGCCCGTAAACCCTACTGACGGTGCGCGGCGCAGCCCTAAGAACTTTGAGGTACGAGACACGCAATCCTCGACGCCCATGATTGACGGGCGCAGCTCGAACCTATTGCTGTGTTATGAGCCCGGGACACTCTTGGAAAGACGTCATCGTGGTGGCCCTTGACGGGCGAGTCTTCCAGCTGCTCTGCAACTGCCTCTAGCTGCAAGCTAGATGACTGGCAGATTTTGCTGGGCAGTCGACCGCCGAACAGCCGGCTTCATTCACAGCATCCACGGTGACACGCCAGTTCTACCCCAGCCACAATCGAGAGCTCTGTCGACTGATCGAGATACATGCTAGCGAGAAGGACGCTGACGATACCGGCTTACGTGTGGACCGGTCTTCATTACTGCTCAAAGACCTGTCAGCGATATACATTGAGCGGTTGAGCCACTGTTTTGGCACTGGCACTCGAAACGTCACGCAGACAGTCACTGCATGTTGCTACGCTGCCAGAAGTTGTAGGATGATGCAGGTGCTATTTCACTTTTGCTTTACTTATAACGCCAGTACACAGAGAATAGGCACGCTTCGAGCTGGGCTTTGCTTATTTCGTGCTTGGAGTCTCCGCCACTGCACCGACGAACCGACGATAGCGGCCGCAACTGCCTCCTGCGCATCAATGGGCGACAAGTGGCCCGAGCCAGCAATCAGCTTCGAGCTTGGCGCCAGCGATGCTGGCAGAACGCCGCTCTTCACACGCTCCGGTGCTCCACACGTCTTTCTCTGCAGCCAGCACAAGTACAGGCGGAGGTGTGGCGAGGCTGCCGAGAGAGTGGCCGTCACATCCTCGGCCATGGCATAAGCCGGCCAAGCAGCCCGTGCGGTGGATTGCCCGGAGCATGTCGTCACGAGGAACTCTGCAGCCTGCTGCTGTTGCTGTCGCCCGGAAAGACACGTCAGATTTGTGCTACAACGAAGCGTGCGGCGGCGTCGTATGCATGCAGCTGTTGCTCCCGCATATCCGGTGGCAGCTGGAGAGGCGTGGCCGGTGCTGGCCGGCCAGGACGGCAGCACTCACAGATAAGTAGTTTGCCTGATGCCGCTGCGGTCGCTATGCGGTTCGCAACGACCTGCGCCACCTTGGCGCCCATGGCAGGCCAACGAGCACGACTGGGCCGCACTGGGGGTGCAGCTTGACCAGCACGTCTCGATGTCGTCCGCCAGCAGCGCAATCGAGTAGGCATCCTTGTCGGCTGGCCCTACCGAGAGGCCCCAGCCGCGAAAATCAATGGAAGCGGTACGGTAGCCGCATCGTGACACGGCGGCCACTGGGCCACGTACGTGTTGACCCGCCCCAGTAGTGCAGGAAACAGATCGTCGTTCGCTCGGGTTATTGCTGCCGCCCGGAACAGACACGTGATATGTGCACATCCGCGGTGCCTGACTTTTATATACTGCTGTGGAACACTGCCATTGTCAGCGGTTGGTGCAGTGTTTCTCGTTTTCCTTTTGAAGGGACCTGTCATAGAGGTTGTAGAGATGAGAAGATGACAGTTGATCTACATAAAAGCGTCCAGAAACAGCTGACAACCACCTCTTCTTTATATCTATATGTACGGTATTTGACTGCCACGCGGGCCGTTATAGCAAAATGCCTCGCTTCCGCATCTCGCGCCGGATTCCAAATCGTGTTGCCCCGAAGCTGCAAACGCCGTATATCGACTCGTGATGACATAAGCTATATCACGTGACAATTCGGACTTTCTCAGCCTTGTCCCTGTCTAGCTGCCAGCTACAAATACAAATAGTGATGCGCTTCTGTGTCTCGCCCAAATCCAAGTCTCTCTGAGCGGAATTCGTACATGCATGCCTCGGTGATTTTGTCACTAGCAACAGTTTTCAATGCAGCCTCGTTTCAATTTCCTTGCGCCTGTCTCCTGGAAGCACGCGCCAAACAGCGTCTCAACGGGCGAAAAGCAAAAAAGTGGGTCATGTCCCGGCAGCCACCGCCACTGTCCGCCTCCTCTTTCTATTTTTATCGTTTCACGACCTGCGTAGCGTGAAGAAAAGAGGAAAGCCCGACCCAGAAAGCCAGGTTTGGCTTTAACTGCGTCGAGAACGAGTGACGAAGACGTGCCATCCATGGGCAATATGCGCAAAACACGACAACATAACCACGTTCATACTCCGTATTATTACCCCATCAGCCTATCCATGACATGGCAGAACGACATGCAAAAGGATACTAAAATACGAGAAACCCTGGCAGAAAAAGCGGGAGACCTGATCTTTGCCACTTCACGAGATGGAGAATGGAGAGACTCTCAAGATTCTGTGCTCAGTCTTGCGAGTATCACACGACAGGCTGCATAATTTTGCAGGTGCAGTCTTCTGCAGGCGCTGTGTTGATATGCAGTATAACTGGGTAACCAGCCAGTCGTTGGACAGAGTGTAGCCGATGTGCGTGTCACCACACGCTGAAGCGTTTGCGTTCATCTGTTTGGTCTGGAGGGTATTTTCTTTCTCTTTCTCTTTCTTTCTTCGCTTCTTATCTTTTTTCTCCCGAGAACTACTCCCCTAACCCTCATGCCGTTCGACAAACCCGCCGCGTCATCTTGATATGTCTTTTCTGCGTCTTTGGACGGGCCCCCTTTTGAGACCCTTTTGATCCTTCTCCCTCAGCTGAAGGCGCATTTGCAAAATAAGATTTGACGCACAGAAGCAGTGCAAAAGAGCACTGTCCGCTGGCACCTTTTTAAGTCCTGGCGGAGCCCAGCCAAACCCCAAAAGAGCCATGGGTAATCTCAACTGAGCCCTATCTCACATGTAATACGGAGTACGAGCTGCCGGTCGGGATCCAAATCAAAAGTCCAAAATTTCTTTAATGAGAGCGAACGCGAAATCTCCTTCTTCTCCCACAAAAGGACTCTGCTTCCTCAAGCTCTCTTCGAGGCAATACTTTGAAAGCGCCACATGGCCTAGGTATCTAAGACAGGTCCTACAGCGAGCAGTTTCAGACACAGGGGCACACAACACGTATCCTTACTCGTAAGTATCTTTTCGCAAATGCCCTGGCTGACGCTTTTGTTTCTTGCAACCCTGTCTACTTTGTATGTAAGATAGTTGTCCTCCGTACACAGTAATTACGCCATTTCCTGACGAGCCCGATTACCTCAATAAGCCTGCTTTGTGCAGTTGCAAGATATCTTACTGAGTAATTACTGAGTATCTCACAGGCTGTTCTTCTGGCCTTTTATTGGTATGGGGCGCTGGTGGAGATGCGCAGTGCCAGGTTGGTTTGTTTTAGCCTCCCGGGGCCGGCCAGCATTGAAACACAGGCGTTGGACGGTTGGGACAGTAGGCAGATCGGCAGGGTGTTTTCAGGGAGGGATCCAGGGGGCAGCTCTGGGCCTGGCTAGAACGTTAGCGTTGGCCGTTGCGCTGAGCACGACAATATAGGGGTGGAATGGGACAGAAAAAGATACTTTTTGCCAAGGCCTCGAATGCCGCTTGGACTAAAGTACTTGTTCCAACACGCCGCAGTGGAGAGACACCAACGCAGCTCCGCTCACTGTCAGGGCTCACTGTCAGGACTCACTATCAGGACCGCTGTCAGGGCCACTGTCAGGGCCACTGTCAGAAGACGAGAAAGCCCGGAAAGCGCGTCACAGAAGACGGAAGGAGACCAACAGGGCAAAACGCAGCCAAGCTTCAAAGGCGAGACTTTTTTTTCCAGAAGCAATACGAGAAGCACACGTACTCGGATGCTCCGCACAGAGTACTCCGTTCGAGATATAAATATGTACATGTACAAGTATTCATAAACGTTCTCCGTATTTACGATTCCTGCAATCCACTGCCAGTGCGCTGCTGAACAGCAACGCAATAAAATAAGATGAAGATACCAAAGAAGCGAGAGTTGCTCTCCGTTCCCAAAGAGACGGCATAGCTGCTGGCTGCGGGCCGCGAACAGCCGCGATGGAATACAAGGCGAGTATGATGTCTTGTCCATGTATCTCACGTTTGCCTGCATCTTGTCGTGTATCATGTCATGTAATGCGGAGCAGTCCTTCGCATCTGGCCTCAGTCTCGTTTGCCTGTTCCAAGCCGCAGCGGATGCGTCATGGATGGTTAAGCATTGGCACGCACGACAATGACGTCGTTTCGGCTCCGTGGGTGTGAAGCATCAAAACTCGCAACGCGGACCATTCTCATGTAAGTACTTTTTATTACTGCCCCAGTCCTTTTGGGCTGCAGTTGCGCCTTGTTGCTTGCCCGCTGGACCGTCTGGCTTCTCTCCGTCTCACGCTTTCCCATTCTGTCTACGTTGACATGCGGCTTCTCTGCTCTTGCATTTTGAGTGTTGATTGCCAGGTCTCTGACCAGACCTGCTCTTTCCTTTTCCTGGGCAGATGGCCCAGGCTGGAATAATACCCCTAAAATATCTGTTCTCTAAAAAAAGAGCCCCCGCCCCTTCCCTGAAAAGCGCAGCTGCCAGGCCCACCTTTCCGTGTATGTGCTCCGTAGGGCACATGCAGGCCCTGGCTAAGCCACCAGCACACTTTTCGCTGGCTCACTGTCTGACATTCCTCTTTTTTGGAGAAGGAGCCATTCTCAGCTTCGATGCTCTGTGTCTCCTATTTGGTGGCTCCTTCCCCTTTCGGTCGCTCGTCGCTCCTTCACATTGACGAGCATTTTGCCCTTTCCCTTTCCCCAAGCTACTTCTCTCCCTCCTTTCTTCTTTTCCATCCTCTTCTCAGCTCTCGTTTTCCAACGTTTCGCCTTCTGCCGACCAGCATCCATCGCGGACCACCATCTCGTGTGTTTGAAACGATCGCCCGCCCTATTAGCTGTCAACAAAAGGCTGCATCGGACGGCGCCTCCCCCTGTTTTGGCTCCTCTTGTTTAGGCTCGCTGGGCTCTTTATTTCTCTTTATTTTCTTTGGACCCCCGACTAGCGATTTTCTGCCTTGTTGCAGGCGTTCCGTGTTATTGCTGCACGTCTTATTTTTGTTGCCCTTCCCCTTTTCCTCCCTAGGGTGCGTCTACGCAGCACAACACAGCACCGCCTCAGCTTGTCCAGCCGCGCCTTGGTTCCGGCAGCCAACAAAAAACCGGTCTTCTCCCCTGCTCCCTCCAATTTTCGTCACCCCGTTTTGTATTTCTGCCAACTTGCCCAAATCAAATTATCAAATCCGGGGCCCTTCTCTTCTTCGCTTCCCCAGGCTTCATCGAAACCCAGCCTTCACTGTGAACCGGGCCCAGCCTCGACGCAACCGTTTGCCCTTTTTAACGATTCACGATCCTAGCCTCCATTCCAGAAACAGAGCTCTGCCTGCGAAGCTCTCCGTCTTTTCCCGTTTCTCTTCGACAGCCTTCTCTCCTCCGCAATGGCGTACCGCGGCCGGGAAGGCGAGTACGATTGGCCAGGAGGGCCACCACCTTCCAGGAGCTCCCAGCTGGTGCACAGGTAAGTCCGAGATGGTGCTCGAGATGATGCTGAGAAGATGCTTCATGGGACAGGAAAAACAATGCTGACGCGACGCCAAATTCACAGCAATACCACTTGCCTCCCAACGACGATAACGACAATGACGAGCTCCAGCACTCTCTGCTGACACAAGGCTCCTCGCACTACGACCACGACCGGCTAGGCACTGGCATCTCGACTATCCGCCCGAATCAACATACAGCTTGACCGAGTCCTATGCACCCGGCGCCGCGGCAACGGTCCGAGGCGGCCCGGGTTTCCCTGTTGCCCCGTCACCCTTCCAGAACGACACGGGCATGTCTAGCGGAGCTGCCTACCTTGGCGACCCATACGGTGGTTTTGGCGGCGCCGGCCGGCCTCAGTCGACCGTCTCCATGGGTGGCGACATGGACGAGAGCTTTTTACCGTCGCCAGCAGCAGTCGTCTGGTGGCCGGCCTCAAGCGTTACCCGACGCGAAAGGTCAAAGCTCGTGCAGGGCTCCGTCCTGAGCATTGAGTACCCCGTTCCCAGTGCCATTCGCAACTCTGTGCAGCAGCGCTACCTGGAGACGGAGGCCAACCACGACGAAGTTCTTTAAGATGCGCTACAACGGCAGCCACTTGCGACCCCAACGATTTCACGCTCAAGAACGGTTATGACTTGCGCCCGCGCATGTACAACCGCCACACTGAGCTGCTCATTGCCATCACCTACTACAACGAGGACAAGGTGCTTCTTGTCCCGTACGCTGCACGGTGTTATGCAGAATATTCGCGACATTGTGAACCTCAAGAAGTCCACCTTTTGGAAACAAGGGTGGCCCGGCGTGGCAGAAGATTGTTGTCTGTCTCGTCTTTGACGGCCTCGAGAAGGCCGACAAGAACGTGCTGGATGTGTTGGCCACCATTGGTGTGTACCAGGATGGTGTCATCAAGCAGGATGTCCGACGGCCAGCCGACCGTGGCGCACATTTTCGAGTACACCACGCAGCTGTCCGTGACACCCAGCCAGCAGCTTATCCGCCCTGTCAACGACAGCCCTGCGACCCTGCGCCTGTGCAGTTCATTTTCTGCCTGAAGCAGCAGAACAGCAAGAAGATCAACTCTCACCGTTGGCTCTTCAACGCCTTTGGCCGTATCCTGAACCCCGAGGTCTGCATTCTGCTCGATGCCGGTACCAAGCCCAGCCCCAAGTCCCTGCTTGCGCTCTGGGAGGGCTTCTACAACGACAAGGACCTGGGTGGCGCCTGCGGTGAGATTCACGCCATGCTGTGCAAGGGCGGCCGCAAGCTGCTGAACCCTCTCGTTGCTGTCCAGAACTTTGAGTACAAGATTTCCAACATTCTTGACAAGCCTCTCGAGAGCGCCTTTGGCTACGTTAGTGTGTTTGCCCGGTGCTTTCTCGGCCTACCGCTTCCGTGCGATCATTGGGCCGTCCCCTGGACCAGTACTTCCACGGCGACCACACGCTATCCGCCATTCTGGCAAGAAGGGTATCGAAGGCATGAACATTTTCAAGAAGAACATGTTCTTGGCCGAGGATCGCATTCTCTGTTTCGAATTGGTCGCCAAGGCTGGCCAGAAGTGGCATCTGTCGTACATCAAAGGCCGCCAAGGGCGAGACGGATGTGCCTGAGGGTGCTGCCGAGTTTATCGGCCAGCGGCGTCGTTGGTTGAACGGTTCGTTTGCCGCCAGTTTTGTACTCGCTGATGCACTTTGGTCGGATGTACAAGAGTGGCCACAACATCATCCGCATGCTGTTCCTGCATCTGCAGCTGATCTACAACGTCGCCAACGTCATCTTCACCTGGTTTCTCGCTCGCGTCGTACTGGCTTACAACCTCCGTCATCCATGGACCTTGTCGGCACGCCTGTTGTCGCCTCCAACACATCCGCGGAGCACCACGGCTGGCCCTTTGGCGACACCGCGAACCTTTGGTCAACTCCATCTCAAGTACATCTACCTGGCCTTTGTCATCTTGCAATTCATTCTGGCGCTGGCAACCGGCCGAAGGGTTCCAAGTACACCTACGTCACGTCATTCATCGTGTTCGCCTTTATCCAGGCATACGTCCTGGTCCTGTCTGCGTACCTTGTCGTCCAGGCCTTCCAGACCCCCGTTGAGGAACAAATCAAGACGGACAGCGTCGGCGACTTTTTGGGCAGTGTGTTTGTGGCCAACGCTGCGCTGCCGGTGTCATTATCCTGTCTCTGTTTCGCCATCTACGGCTCCATAATACTTACACTCTCGTCCTCCTTCCATGCTCACCCCCCCTCGACCCCTGGCACATGTTACCACTCGTTCCCCTTCTAACCTGGTGCTCATAGTCGACCGTTACATCTTAAACATCGCTGATGGTCTACGCGTTTCAACAACTGCACGATGTGTCTTGGGTACCAAGGGTTCCGACAAGCAGGAGGCTCTGCCGTCTGCCAACATCACCAAGGGCGAGAAAGACGAGGTGGTTGTTGAGGAAATCGACAAGCCGCAGGAGGACATTGACAAGCAGTTCGAGTCCACGGTCAAGCGTGCCCTTGAGCCGTCTTCCATGAGGAACGAAGAAGCCCGAGCCAAAGGACATGCCCAGGACTCGTACAGTCTTTCCGTACGATGCTGGTCGTTCTGTGGCTGTTCTCCAACTGCCTGCTTGCAGTTGTCATTACAAAGCGCACAACTTCAACGGCATTGGCATTGGTAGTATGTATCCCCTTCTGTTTCTCTCTGTTGAATATCATATTCATACGTTCATAACACAGCCTGCTAACGTAATTTTTCTCTCTTTGACAGCAAACGACGACTACCGTACGCCGCTACTTCTTCAAGTTCATTCTGTTTGCGACCGTTTCCTTTCCATTTTCCGGTTTATCGGTTTCCTTTGGTTCTTGAAAGACTGGTCTCATGTGCTGTATCTCGCGCCGCTAAGGTGCAGGAACGTTGGCCGCGCCCGTCTTTGTTTCTGGCTATCAAGAGATACAGCAGGAGAACGACGATTCTACAACTCACTCGATTTACACTGCGTTCGCCATCTATATGATATGCCTGGAATAGCCTGGGAAGAAAGAGGAGGGGGCATAACAAGAGGAGAAGAAGAAAGCGGACTGGATCTACTTGGTGTCTCTTCAGGTTATTTTGTTGAAACGAGGTGTCAGTCTGTCTCCAAGCGTGTCAGCACCGAAACCGCTGTTTCTTGTTTAGAGGGTCTCGCCGAGAGCGTAAAAAAACGGGCATGGGATCTCTGGCGTTTTCACATTTGCACATTGCTGCCCTATTTTTGTTGGCCTTTTTTCTTTTTCTTTTCTCTTTTTCTTTGCTTTTCACTCGGTCGTTATTGGCCCTGGTATTCATTGCCTACTTGTTTCGAGGCCTCGGCTCTATCTATTATTTTATTTTGTCATTTTGTCATTTCGACATTTCGTCTTTTTGGATTTGGGCTTTGTTTCTTACTATTTTCTGAAAATTTGTTTGGAAGACCATTTCGAGCGATGCCATTACATCTGCCATCCTCATTTTTAATTGAGAGATATCCCACGCTTGACAACCTGGCCGAACGAAATGAACAAAAACTACGGATGAGAGCAATATGGAGGAAAGGAACCAGGCGGTTGGTCGTCTTTGGTAAATAGCATGTTCTCTGGCGAGTTTCATACTCTGTGATGATGCACGTAGATGACTAATATTTTGGGGGACACTGACCGCAAGGCAGCATGCGGCAAAAACCCCACCTACGCCATCGCGCGCCTCACTTTCTCTGTGCAAAGGAAAGGACGACCGACTGGTTTAGCATCGCCGTTTCTTGCCGCTACAAAAAGCTGTTCTCTCCTATTTTCAAGCCTCAACCTTGCTACGAGACAAAATACACCACGTCACACGGCTGACCTATCACGCGATCGCGACACACAGTACTGCGTTGGGTTTCCGTAGGTTGCACTGGTGCCTCCTTTATCTGTCCTTGGCCTTCCGCCTGTTTTCACCCTCGACCCTCATCCTGCCCTCTACGCCACCTCTTACGTCCACCTACGACTTGCACATTCGGCGGCCTCCTTCTCGAGACAGGGTAATCCTGACACATACGGCTCACCCGGCCGTCTGCCTCCGCCCCTCTCCGACGTCCCTCTTTCTTTTGGCCTCTGTTTGGGCTTATCACAGCCTCGCACACCCCCTCGAGTCTTGTGCGCACCGACCGTCAAGAATGTTGAAGATTTGGTCCATGGTAGGTTTATGATTCAATCTATTGGACCACAAAATGGCAAAAAAATCAAAAAATCAGCAAGTACAAAAGACACGAGAGGCTGACCACGCGACCTTGTCTCCCACGATACAGAAGAAGGAGCAGCAAAAGGCGGAAAATGCCGAAGGCGCTGCGGCCGGCGGCAAGAAGAAAAAAGGTGACGGCGGCGCAGCTGCGGGTACAAAAGGACCTGTCGGAGCTGTCACTCGGCTCGACGATGCGCATCGACTTCCCAGACCCCGACGACATCCTCAACTTTGTCCTAGCCATTGAGCCCGACGAGGCATGTACCGCGGCGGCCGCTTTACGTTCAAGTTCCACATCAACGCCAACTTCCCGCACGACCCGCCCAAGGTCGAGTGCGAGCAAAAGATCTACCACCCCAACATTGATCTGGAGGGCAAGGTGTGCCTCAACATCCTGCGCGAGGACTGGAAGCCGGTGCTGAATCTCAACGCCGTCATTGTCGGCCTGCAGTTCTTGTTCCTGGAGCCCAACGCATCGGGACCCGCTCAACAAGGAACGCTTGCCGAGGACCTCCGCGCGCACCGGGAAATGTTTCCGGCGCAACGTGCGCATGGCCATGGCCGGCGGTGCAGTACGCGCGAGATGTTTGAGAAGGTGATGCTGCCTGGGAAATAGGACACGGGCACCGGCTGCTTTCCATGCTGAAGAGGAGAGAGAGCGGATATGTGCCGTGTGGCCACGCCGCCCGTCCTAGGCGAGTGACCGGGGCGGGGGGAGGGGGGGGCGGAGGGAGATGGAGAGAGATGAACGAAAAGGTTCGCATCATGAGGAGTCCCGGGTTTGTTTTTAAAGCTCTGCTTATATGGTTTTGTATTGTCATTACTCGCTGTCTGTCTAATGCGACACACGCGCCATTTCCCTGTTGTTGTTGCTATTGTTTCCATTGTATGTTTTGCAGCAGCAGCCTCGTGCGTCGTGCTTCTATCGCCTACTTTGATTCCATCAGCTTTCTTAAGCTGTTGTTCTCCCACCCTTGCCCTCGGTTCGTGTGCGTGCTGCCCGCTCTGGTTCTTCGGAGGCCATCCAGTTGTTTTGATTCTGTCTTCCTTCGGCGTCGTTGCGCATTTCTGCTTGGCAATAGACAAAAGCGAGAGCAGGCTGCATCTTTGTATATAGCGATGAAAGAAGCCATTGGGTAAGGTTGACGAGCCATGTGTTCCGATGTATGCTTCCCCCGCTATATGCATAAGGCAGCTGGTCCCGCTGTCTACTGAGGTTGGCAAGATACGGAGAACAGGCAGGCACAACCATGTGACCATACACGTTTTGTCCCATGTGCGTCTCGTGGCCCGGTCGCAGCTGCCGCCCTGGTCTTGCCTCACATCAGACACATCGGAAAACCTGCAGTTTTGGCGTGGCGGTCGCTCCTGACGCTTTCCATGCTTCCCGGGTACGCACGACGACCGGTCCTTCCCAAGGTCCGTCTGGGTGAGTCTGGCGAGTCTGGATTGAGGGAAAGGGCAACCCAGAACCCAAAGTATCATCCACCAGTGGCGGCCAGAGGCCCCACCTTAGGCGGTAGTGAAGATATGGCATCTTACTCGTACTTGGGCAAGTACGAAGTGCTGTTGGAAAAGGCACACAAGCCAGGAAAAGGCACAACCCACTTCCAGGGGCGCAGAAAGACCCACAGAAAAGAAAGTGACTGCGCGCGAGAGGAGGGGTTCCCGACAAGCGGCGCCCAGCAACGACTTAAATGGCAAGCACAAAAAAAAATAGACAATGGGTGGCAGTTGCCCCTCCGGAGACGTGCAGGTCTCCGCGGACCAATTGAGTCACGGAATTCGACAGCTTTTAGCACCATTTCAGTTTTTTTTCTTTCTTTTTGCCTTCCTTTCCGCCCGCTCACTGCATGCTCTCAACGCAGCAGCCCGCTTTTTTGTTCACCCCATCTTCTCCACAAAGAGTTCGTTCTTTGTATTTTTGCTCTCGTCCTCGTTCCCTTCATATTGCGGCCGGTTCCCTCTCTTGTCCTCGATTCTGTCCTCTTCTTTTTTCTTCTTCCTCTTCTTCATCCTCTCAACAACGCTTCTTTATACCCATCTCCTCTCCTTTTTTCTTTCTCCCGCATTCACATCACAATGGCTTCTCGTGGCTTCTCTCGGGCTCTGCGCAGCCCCCTGGCCCGCCAGGTCGTGGCCCCTGCCCAGCGCCGCACTTTCGTTGCTGCCGCCGGCCTCGTCCGCGCAAAGGCTGCCGTCTCGGCCGTCATGCCCGCCAAGATGGCCCAGCAGCAGGTCCGTGGTTGTCAAGACCATCGACTTTGCCGGCTCCGAGGAGCAGGTGTGGGGTGAGTGACCCTGTGGTGGTGAGACCGCGGCTGAGATCACAGCAGTCTCGAATTGGGTTCCAACGTGGACATGGGCTGACCAATGCTTTTTTTAAATTCCCACAGAGCGTGAGGACTGGCCCAAGGAGAAGCTCCTGGTAAGTTTGACTTCCTTTTCTTCTTCTTTTCACTAAAACTCACTCGCCTCTTGGGATGAGTGGGAGAGAGAGAGAGAGAGGCCCCGCCTGGAACCATCTCCAATCTATATCAAAGAATCGAAAGCTAACCATCCTTGTCTCTCTCTCCAGGACTACTTCAAGGACGACACCTTCGCTCTGATCGGCTACGGCTCGCAGGGTCACGGCCAGGGCCTGAACCTCCGCGACAACGGCGTCAACGTCATCATCGGCGTGCGCAAAGGATGGCAAGTCCTGGAAGGACGCCGTCCAGGACGGCTGGGTCCCGGGCAAGAACCTGTTCGAGGTGGACGAGGCCATCTCCCGCGGCACCAATCGGTCATGAACCTGCTGTCGGACGCCGCCCAGTCCGAGACGTGGCCCCACATCAAGCCCAGCTGACCAAGGGCAAGACGCTGTACTTCTCGCACGGCGTTCTCGCCCGTGTTCAAGGACCTGACCAAGGTCGATGTCCCCAAGGACATTGATGTCATCCTCGTTGCGCCAAAGGGCTCCGGCCGCACCGTCCGCTCTTTGTTCCGGCGAGGGCCGCGGCATCAACTCGTCGTTTGCCGTCTACCAGGACGTGACCGGCAAGGCCGAGGAGAAGGCCAGGCCATTGGTGTTGCATTGGCTCGGCTACCTGTACAAGACCACCTTTGAGAAGGAGGTGTACTCGGACCTGTACGGTGAGCGCGGCTGCCTGATGGGCGGCATCCAACGGCATGTTCCTTGCCCAGTACGAGGTTCTGCGCCGAGCGCGGCCACAGCCCGTCGGAGGCTTTCAACGAGACCGTTGAGGAGGCCACCCAGTCGCTGTACCCCCTGATCGGCGCCAACGGCATGGACTGGATGTAGCGGAGGCCTGCTCGACCACCGGCCCGCCGCGGTGCCATTGACTGGTCCGCCCCGCTTCAAGGATGCCCTGAAGTCCCGTCTTCAACCAGCTGTACGGACTCGGTCAAGGACGGCTCGAGAGACCCAGCGCTCGCTGGACTTACAACAGCCAGAAGGACTACCCCGAGAAGTACGAGGCTGAGATGGAGGAGATCCGCTAATCCTGGAAGATCTGGCGCGCCGGCAAAGGCCGTCCGCTCCCTGCCGCCCCGAGAACGCCAAGTAAATTAACTGGCGGGGTTTCTCTGGGATGATGACAGGAACGATGGTAGGGCTTTTCCTTGATTTTTTTCCTTCCGTTAATGAAACGGTTCTGAGTTCTGAAGCACTATGATACTGGGTTATTCTGGGGATTGGGGGAACACGAAAAAAAGTGAGAAATAAAAGAATACAAAATTGAACCAAAGAAGACAAGATCTATGACCGAAAACGTGAGCAACAAAGACGAATATTACAGTGACCAAAGATGCGACAAGGCTGTTGACAGCCTAAACATTAGAAATGGGAAGACGTGCCTTCCACGTGCCTCTCGCCGTGGTTGACGTATGCTGTTTCCCTCGATATTTTACGCGCCTTTCCCCATTCGGTACGAGGCCCATTCTGTATCCTTCCCTTTTAAGACGAGGCTGCATACCTGCCCGAGAGGCACGTCCCAATGAAACAAGCCCCGACCTATCCACGCCGCCTCCCAATTTGTTTGCAGACCGCATCAAGCAACTTTCTCGGCCGAGCTTGTGGGCTTTCTCTTTCTGTGTGTGCATCACCAGCCGATTAGCGCAGCACGATGCTCGCCTCGACCTGCGCCGGCAGAGGGCGGGCGCATTTCTCCGCTATCGGCGATTGTGCGATGTGCCCCTCCTTCGAGCTGACTTTGTGCTGCAACATACGACAAGCAGACCCGATAGGACCTGACACGCACCGCTCGCCGATCGATAAGACTTGGGCCGAGGACAGCAATGAGCTGAAGGATCTTGTTGTGCGACCCGAAAACAAGTTTACGACTTCGCCGGCCACTACGGACATCTCCTCCTCCTTGCCCTCCCCCTCCTCCACCTTCTACCCACACAATGGCAGAAACCCTCGACCTGTCCACCGCTGACGCGGGCGTCTGTTGTCGAGGCGCAACAGCCTGATCCGGCCGTTTATCCACCGTACGCCGGTGCTGACGAACCGCACGATTGACGAGATTGCCTCGACCCGCCGCGCACGGCCAAAGAGCTCCAGGGCACACCCTGGGAGACTACGGATAGCACCGGCACAACACACGAGAAGCCGGCCAGCCCGACGCTGCGGCTCTGGTCAAGTGCGAGAACTTGCAGCGGATCGGCGCCTTCAAAGCCCGTGGCGCCTTCCATGCCGTCGAGCGGCTCAAGCGCGAGCCTGGCTGGGAAGCGGGCGGCGGCTTCGCAAAGGGCGTGGTGACGCACAGCTCGGGCAAACCATGCGCAGGCACTGGCGCTGGCAGCACGCACGGCGGGCATGCCGGCTCACATTGTATGCCGCAGATCTCGGCGGCGCCCAAGGTGGCAGGCGACACGCGGGTACGGCGCGAACGTGGTGTTCAGCGGGTCAACGGCGCCCGAACGGCTGGCTGTGGCCGACAAGGTGATGGCGGAGACGGCGCGCGCATGGTGCCCCCGTACGACCACCCGGACATTATCCTGGCCAGGAACAGCCGGGCTGGAGCTGCAGGAGCAGGTGGCCCGAGGCGAAGGCAGCTGGCGTGACCTCCGCGGCCGCCAAGGGTGGCGCCCAGCCGACGGCTCTGCTACGGGCGCCGGTATTAGCAGCCGCCGAGGCGCCGACAGCAAACCCAGGCCTCGACGCCATAATGACACCCTGCGGCGGCGGCGGCCTCCTGGCAGGCACGGTGCTGTCGGCCCAGGCACGGGCATCCGCGTCTTTGGCGCCGAGCCGTCGCTGGATGGCGCCGACGACTGCACGCGCGGCCTGGCGCAGGCAAGCGCATCGAGGCCGTGTCGTCGCTGACGATTGCCGACGGGCTGCGCACGCCGGTCGGGGTGCACAATTGGGCGGTCCTGACGGGCGACACTCCAGAGAGCAAGGGACAGGGAGTACACGGCGTGTATGCAGTGGGCGAGGACCAGATCCGGGCGGCGCTGCGGCTGCTGCTGGAGCGGATGAAGCTGGTGTGGAGCCGAGCTCAGCGGTGCGCTGGCTGTGGTGCTGTACAACGAGGAATTCCGGCGGCGTGTCGAGAAGGAGGCTGGGCCGGAGGCTGGGACCTGGGGATTGTGCTGAGCGGCGGCAATGTCAGCCTGGAGGGCTTTGGCAAGCTGTTTGCGGCCCGTAGGGGAAACGGGCTCAACATCAGAAGCAGGGCACGATATGAAGACGAGACAATGTCATTCAACGTGTTCACAGTCTAATCCGATTTTATTCCGCCCTCCATCCAAAAGCAAAGCTATGCAAGGTATTATGCGGCCGTATGACCTTTGTCTAGTCCAATTACAAACTGAAAATGCCGGAAAAGGAAAGGAAAGAAGAAAACGAAAAGAGAAACGAAAGACGAAAAGAAAAAAGAAAACAGGCGCACAGGAAAGGTATCAATCTATTTTCGTCTAGTCCAGCAGGTAGCGGACAGCCGCCGCCTTCACCTTGGGGATCTCGTACAGCTCCCACCAAGGCAGACAGTTGTTCTAGACTGCTTGTTGAGCTGCTCGTCCATGGCCTTGCGCCAACCGGTGAGCCGTAGCGGCGCAGCAGGAAAAATGCAGAGGTTGCCCCACGATCCAGGCAATCAGGGCGACCATGGTGCACAGCCAGCCGTAGCCCATGGCACCGAAAGCGGCTGGCGACGATGGCGCCGACGCACGAGAAGATGTTGCGGCAGAAAATTGTTCAAGGCAATGCCACCAGAGCTGCGGCGCGGCATGAACTCGGTCAGCATGGTGGTGACGGCGCCAAAGGACAAGCATGCTGCCAAAGCCAAAGACAAAGTTGGCAATGGAGGGCACGATCCAGTAGACGCCGTGCTTGGCCGTCCAGCCGAACCAGATGAGCGCGGCAGGGAAGAGGCTAGCCGACAGCCAGGCGTTCTCGGCGCATGCGGTCTCGGGCAGGAAAACAAGGCGGCCGTGCTCGTCGTAGCGGCCAGCCTTGCGGGCCTCGCGCGCATGATGTTGTCGATCCAGCGGCCGCCGACGAGAGAGGCCAGGATGTATCCCAGACTGCTGGGGATGTACAGCAGGCCGACAATTAGCTCGCCAAAGCCGTAGGGCGGCTGGGAGAAGGCGGACTGGATGCTGACGTTGAGCACGAACAGCGAGCCAAAGGTCACGGAGCCGTAGACGACAGTCAGCAGGATGGGTGGGAAGCGCAGGTACAGCAGCACCGACAGCGGGTGCACAAAGGCAACCTTGAGAACGCGCCCACGCGCTGCGTCTGCTCGCGCACCGACTGTGTCGTGGTCATGCGCGTGAGGGCAGCAGGCGTGACAACAACGCCGCCACCGCTGCCGCCTCGCTCTTGCCCTCGCCCTGGCCCTCGCCCTGACCCTCGCCCTGACCCTCGGTCGCCTGCGGCTTGGCGTCTTCGTCTTCTTCCTCTTCGAGTTTCCCGCGGCGGGCGCCGGTCCCGCGCCAGCGTCTCGGGCAGGCAGAAGAAGAGCATGACAAACGTCAGGCCGCCGTAGATGGTCAGGAACCACATGGTGCTCTGCCACCCCCACTTCTCGGCCAGCGCACCGCCGATGATTGGGCGCAAACAGCGGGCCCGTCAGCGGGCCCAGGTAGAAGATGCCCATGGCGCGGCCACGCTCGCGCGGCTCCCAGATGTCGGCCAGCGTGCCGGCGCCGACAGCCTGCACGGACGCCGAGGCGCCACCGCCAGGATGCGCATCACGATCAGCATGCCAATGCTCTTGCTGACGGCGCTCAAGATGGAAAAGACGACAAAGAAGCAGAACGAGATGATGTAGATGCTGCGGCGGCCCAGCGTCTCGGAGAAGGACGACCACCACAGCGGGAAGATGGCCATGGCAGCATGTACAGCGCAATTCGTCAGGTTGGCGACGTGTGCGAGGTGTGCATGTCCGACGCCAGCTGCGACAGCGCGGGTAGAAGATGGACGAGCCCAGCGGCCCGCAGCGGCCGACAGCGCGACGATCACGTGATCAGCATTGGTCTTGTCTGGTACTCGTACGGGCGCTCGACTCGGGGCAAGATGGCGAAGCTGCCAAAGAGGCCGCGGCGCTTCGACCGCGGCACGATCGTCGGCGTTGCGCGACACCGTGCGCGAGAGGGCGTGGACGGACGCGGGCCGCTCGTGGGCCTGCTGGGACAGGCCGCGCATCGACGGCCTGCAGACCGGCGCCGGGCTCGTGGCATGGGCGGAATGCCATCGTCTTCGGGGACTTCCTGGTTATCGTCGTCGTCGTCGTCGTTGTCATCTTGATTCACTGGACTCGGTCCGTGGCTTTCGGTGTGCTCTTCCTTGTGTTTTTCGTCGACAGATGATGCTGTTACCGTTGCTGCTGTTTGCTGTTGCTGTTGCTGTTTGTGCTTGTGTTGTTTTGTGCTGTTTGTGCTGCTGCTGCAGATGATGATGACGATGGTGTCGCGTTGTCGCTGGCTGTGCGTTCTTCTCGTCAAAAACATCGGACGTGGACCGCGGGCGACGGCTCACCAGCCTGCGTCGATCCTGTGAACCCCGTGAGACCCCGGTGGACGGCGGCGACAGGTCGGACCCGTTGCGGTTGCGGTGCCGGTTGCGGTGCCGGGGTGCAGCCGGTCTGCAGTGTGATGATCGTCGCCTCGGCCATGTCGCTGTTTGTGTATCTCGGATTGTGCGGATCGGATGTGAGACGGTAGCAACGGGCCGCGGGCGTGCGGCTGTAAGACCGGAGGATGATAAGCACGAAAAAGATGCTGTTCAAAAGGAGGCTGCCGGAACAAAATAAACAAAGGCAGTCAGATCGAGGCCGAGGCCGGTCAGGGAGGAAGATACAAAGAAAATGAGGAGGCAGAAAAATAGATCAGTTAAAACAAGAACAAGAAGAAAGAAGGGAGCCGCAGACGAGAAAAAAACAGCAGGACGATGTGTTATGTGGAGACGGGAATAACAAAAAAACACCACGGGCTACGATAACATACAAGGGGGGGGCAAGGAACGAAAAGAACCCAAATGACGAAAAGGAGCCAAAGGGATCACCATTAGCCGAGCTTCGGCCCCGCAGCGCACCTTTTCCCTGCTGGGAAAGAACCTACGGGGACACACCAGCGCAAACTTCCTGGGAGGGGATAGCGAAAGCGCAACGGTGCCAACGAGGCGAATGGCGCGAAGAGCACGGCACAGGACGCTCCTTCCCAAGCCTTCCAAGCGGGGGAAAGACCGCACCGGGGCCGAGGTTCGCTCCTTCTTTCTTCTCACCAACGAATACAACGACGGCAGTTCCAGTGCCTGCCTGTTTGCTGTTTTCCAGAGACGGAAGGCGCCCGGGGCAGCAACATGTTTCTCTGCAGTAATCTTCAGGTATTACCGCCTATGGAGCGCGCTGGAAAGCAAGCCCCATAATTGTCGTCCAGTGCTTCGGCCGAAGATGGTAGAGTGAAAAAAGGACGGTCAAGAGTGGCAAAAACCGTAGATGGCAGATGCGTCGCATTGACTTGCATTCTTACGGTGTTCATCGGGGTCCCTCCCCGTTTTCCTGGGAGGTATAGCGGGTGACATTGAGCCAGTGGTAGCCGCTGGAATTGCAGTTTGCAGGGCAGAACTCGCTTGCAATGCCAGAGGTCCACAGGGGACGGGGCGATTGCCAGCCACGGCCTAAAATACAGCGTCTTTAGCGGTCTAGCGGCCTAGCGGTCTAGCGGTCTTTAGCGGCGTAAGACGAGATATAACCTACCCACATACCACAGTATTTTACCCCAGACTGAAGTCGGCATTGCGGCGGAGGTGTTGTTGTGAGATATCATGGAACTTTTGCTGTTGTGAAGCATGTTCTACGGGGCCCCAGACCAATGCATTCACCGAAGCAGCTGCTGTTGGGCGGTCGTTGAACTGCGGTTACACGTTGTCGGTGTAAGACAGCAGTCGACCGTCGCATGCCACGCGGTTCTGCTCGTTGAGGTGCCGTGCAACCTTGGGAGAGACAAGATATCATAGCGAGCCCGATAGCAAGAGAAGTAACGGCTGTAGATAGCAAAGGACAGAAGACAGCAGACAGAAGACAGGCGGACAGGTTAAATGGTATCTTACATGTCATCGAGATGCTTTGCTACAGCCAGCCTGGTAAACATGCTGCGTGGACCATTGAGTGTGCAACCAAAAACACAGAAGTGAAAACGAAAACGAAAATGAAAATGATTTGTGATCTTGAACAAATACGACAACGGTGGCCGCAAAGTGATATATATTATGTAAGCACGAGCGTCAAAGCGTAATTCTTTTGGAAAGCGCGACTGCAGAAAGGACGACTACGGATAGAGAAGTTGCGATCAATTCCATCGATCGGCCGTGCCCTCCGATTCTGTGCCCCATTTGCAGGTGGCGAAACCAAATGCGGCAGGCGGTCAAGTCCGAGGGAGGCAAGAACAGCCCAATTTTTTCTGCCGTGCGCGAAGCTGTGACTGGTCGGTCCCACTTTTTTTTTAAATCGCATCGCGAACAAGCTTTGACAGCTTTCTCGGAACCACATACCATTGCCATTGTTCAAGCACGGCGTCGTATGTTTTTTTTTTCTTGGTCATTCAACTACCTCTGTCTACGACAGCTGCCACTATTTGCACTCGCACCACACATTGCCGCCCATGTCACTCACCGACGCCGCGCCGGCCGAGGCGCTCGCGCTGCGAAAGACGCCTCCCACATTATGGCCACGCTCTCGGCCGACGACCGCAACGATGCCCTGCTCTCGATGCACGACGCGCTGGCCGCTGCGCGCGACTCTATCCTGGCCGCAAACGCCAAGGACCTCGAGCTGGCCCAGCGCGACGCCGCCGAGGGCCGCCTCAACCCCTCGCTCGTCTCCCGCCTCGACCTCGGCCGCAAGGGCAAGTGGGAGGATATGCTGCAGGGGATCCTGGACGTGCGCGCGCTGCCCGACCCGTGGGCCGTGTGACGCTGCGCACGCGCCTCGACGACGGCCTCGTCCTCGACCGCGTCACCTGCCCCATTGGCGTGCTGCTCGTCATCTTCGAGGCCCGCCCCGAGGTGCTGGCCAACATTGCCGCGCTCGCCGTCAAGTCGGGCAACGCAGCCCTGCTCAAGGGCGGCAAGGAGTCCACGCAGACCATGCTGGCCATGGCCACCGTGCTCGCTGAGGCCCTCGGCAAGGCGTCGACGGTGCCCGCCGCCGCCGTCCAGCTCGTCACGCGCCGCGACGTCGTGCAGGAGCTGCTGGCGCTTGACCGCGACATTGACCTGGTCGTGCCGCGCGGCTCCAACGAGCTCGTCCGCTCCATCAAGGCCGCCACGCGCATCCCGTGCTCGGCCACGCCGACGGCCTGTGCAGCACCTTTGTCGACACGGGCGTCGTCGACGCTGCCCAGGCCGCCAGCCTGCTGCTCGACGCCAAGACGGGCTACCCGGCCGCCTGCAACAGCCTCGAGACCCTGCTCGTGCACGAGGCCGCGCTGGCCGAGCCTGCCGTCGCTGCGGCTGCCAGCGCCCTCACAGCCGCCGGCGTGACGCTGCGCTGCGACGCCGCGTCCAAGGCGGCGTTCCGCGCGCTGCCGTCGCTGGACGAGGCGGCCCAGGCCAAGATTGTCGACGCGATTGACGACGACTACGACACGGAGTTTTTGTCGCTGGACCTGGCCGTCAAGGTCGTGCCGTCGCTGGACGCCGCCATTGCACACATCAACGCGCACGGCTCGCACCACACGGACGCGATCCTGACGCCGTCCGAGGCCAACGCCGAGAAGTTTATGGCCGCCGTCGACTCGGCCGGCGTCTACTGGAACGCTTCGACGCGGTTTGCCGACGGCATGCGGTACGGCTTTGGCACTGAGGTGGGCATCAGCACCAACAAGATCCACTTCGCGCGGCCCCGTCGGCCTCGAGGGCCTGACCATCTACAAGTACAAGCTGCGGGGCTCTGGACAGGCCGCCGGTGCGTACGGCGAGGGCAAGAAGCAGTACAAGCACGAGGCTCTGTCGCTGTAGGCAGCCGGGAGGTGGAAGGAAATATGGCAAGATAGAAAGCAAAAGTGGGAGAGTCTATATCCAAAAAAGCGGCATTATTTTTTTAGCATTTGTAAATTAAAAAAACAAAAGGGCATCAAGGCATCAAGAAAGCAGAGATACAGAAGCACATAGTACATGGCAGTTTTGAATGTTACCACTGTTTCATTGAATAGATATTATACAAGCCAAAGAAAGAGAGAGAAGCGACGCCAGCGGTAGTCATTTTTCAAAGAAAAAAAAAACCCGCCCTGTCCCTCCTCTCTCGTCCTTGAGGAGTTGGGATTAAACATTTCTCTTCCATGCACGGGGGACGAGGGGCTGGTCGGTCCGTAATGTCGGCCCAAGCAGACAGCCCCGTCCACATCTTTTTTGTACTTTCTTGCATAACGTCGTGTCATCATATATACAGCAAAATGGAGGTGTTGAAAGCAGAAAGAGGGGGGATAGAGTAAAAGGGGGCAGGAAAGAAGGGAAATGAAAGAGGATAAATAGGAAACACAAGATGCCAGAAACAGAAACCAGGGAACCAGGGAATCAGAACCAGAGAGCCAAGCCAAAAGAACCGGGAATAAATGAATAAAACGAATGTGAGAGAGAAGCAAAACAGAGCAGAGAAGTGGGAGAGCGAGAGCGAGAGAATTACTCCCGGCCACGATTGCCCATCTTCTCAATAGAACTCAACAGGCCGCTGCGTGTGCCCAGACCGCTCGGAGGCCGAGGCAGGCTGCCGGCGGAACCGCTCATCTTCCTATCATGACCGATACGGCCGATGCGGCTGGGAACACCGCCTGTGGACATGGTTGAGCTGCTCGGCGGCTTGAGGCCAGACAACCGACTGCCAGTGCCGTGCATGCTCATCGGGCGCGGGGCGCGGGCAGGCGTTGTGGCCGTCGATGCCCCGCTCGTGGTGCTGTTGCTGTTGCTGTTGTTGCTGCTGCTGTTGACAATCATGCTGTTGCGGTGCATGCCCGTGCTGCTCGGCGGCCGGCTGATGCCCGATGCCGAAGTCCTAGAGGGCGCGGCGTCTTGGGCTTGCGCGGCGAGGGCTGGCCGTAGCCCGACGACTGGCCGTAGCCAGAGCTCTGCACAGGCGCGTGCATGCGCGTGGGGGCGGGCGTCGGCGCAGCCGAGGGTGCCGGCGCAGAAGAAGAGGCGGGCGCGGCAGACGAAGCAATGAAGCTCTGCTGCATGGACATCATCTCCTCGGCCAGGCTCACGAGCTCGCCCTTTTCCACACGCTCCTGCTCGAGCAGCGTGCGTAGCTCGGCATTGTCGGCCTTGACGGCGTCACAACAGCCTCGAGCTTGTTGACTTCGGCGCCCAGCTCTTTGATCTGCGCAGCATCGCGTGCCTCGCGCTGGCGGCGCTCTTCCTCGGCACGGCGCTCCTCCTCGCCAGGCACCATCTTGGTCAGGGTGGCGTCGCGGCCAATGCGCAGCTTCTCGTTCTCCTGCGCCAGCGCCTCGGCCACAGTCTCGAGTTCGTGCACACGCTTCTCCCAGCGCGCCTCGTAGCTCTTCTTCAGCGCCGCCACCTTGGTCTCGTGCTTGGCCTTGTACGCCATGTGCAGCTCGCGCGCCACGCGCTCGACGGCGATCTCAACCTCGCGCTGGATTGCTCCCGCCGACGACGACAAGGTAGAGGAGCCACCGCTCGGGCTCCGTGACTTGTTGTTCTCGGCCTCGGCAGACGCCCGACCGGCGCGCATCGCAGCCATCTTGGTTTCGGCCTCCTGAGCCATCATCTCGGCGGCTTCGCGGCGCTTCTCCGACTCGTCCAGCTTGGCCTCAAGCTCGTCACGGTCGCGGTGGCCCATGACAATATCGCCCTTAACTTTGCGCAGGACCTCCTCCATCTCGCGACCGCGCCGCTCCCACTGGTCTTTTTCTTCCGAGAGCAGGTCACGCGATCCACGCTCCTCGCGCAGCTGCTCCATGCACTCACCCACGCGCTTCTCGGCATCGCCCACCGCGGTCTTGAGCGCTAGCACTCGGCCTCCTTGCCACTGAGGGTCGCCTTGAGGCTGCTGATCTCGGACAAAAAGTTGGACTTGAGCGACTCGAGCTCGCGCGGCGTCACGGTCGGGATGCTGCGGGGCGTCGGCAGGGGCGGGATCTCAAAGTCGAGCAGGTTGACGAGGCTCTTGCGCTGCGGTGTTGCGTGGCCGCCGCAGACGTGCCGTTTGCAGCAGCGCCGTTTGCAGCACCATCCTGGGGGCCGAAGCGGGCCTTAGAGGGCGACAGCTGCTGGAGGTGGGCCATGCGCAGCTGCTCAGTAAAGTCACGAGGAGACTCGTCGTGTTGCGTGTTCGTAGTGGCCGTTTCGGTTTGGGGCAGGGCCACTCCGTGGTGTGCGGGACTCGGAAATAGATCCGCCCTTGCGGTGGCCGTGGCCGTTGCTGTGGCCGTTGCCATTGCCGTTGATCGAAGGCGGCTTGTTGGGGCTGTTGCTGCCATGGGCGTTTCCGCCGTTCAGGCGAGACAGCATCGCCATGTTGGGAACGGCCGAGAACGTGCTGAATGTGCTAGCCATCGTGTCGTCCATGCCAGGAGCCTCGTCGTCCATACCACTGCTGTTGCCGTTGCCAGCACTGTGGCTGTCACGCGCGTCTAAAGGGAGGCTGGTGCTGTGCCCGGTGCTTCTGGGTCGAGGAACTTGCGCTTTGACAGTTGGTCGCAGCAGCCGCAGCAGCCGCAGCCGCAGTAGCAACGGCTGCATCGTCCTCAATCACGCTCGTCTCGTCCTCAAAGATCTCAATGGCCTGCTTGAGGCCCTCGTTGAGCTGGATGGCCTCGTCGAGACTCATCTGCCGGCCGTGCAAGGGCTTCTGCTGCTGCTGAATCTGCACAAACATGGCCTGGCCGGGCTGCTGCGAGGGCGAGCTCGGCACGGGCTGGAGAGTCGGTGATGGCTGGGCGAGGTGCTGGACGGGCAGCTGCTTGGGAGACCGGGGGCCCACGGGCGATGCCGTGCCCGACGACGCGACCGACAACCGAGGCTGAGGCTGAGGCTACTGCAGACGAGGGCACACTGATTTTAACAGGGAAGCGCTTCTCGGTGCCCGTGAACTTGCGTGGCGTGCGGCCTAACGGCAGGGCCGGCGGCAGCATCTGGTTTGAGGATGTCGACATTCTGCGTGTGGGTGCTGGCGGGTGTGAAGGAGGCGGTGAGGATGCCGTGGACGAGGCCTGGTCGTCAGCAGGATCACGACGGCTCTCGGCACCGCTGTCAGGCGACGCCGGGCTACCTAGGGTGCCAGTGCTCGCGGCAGACGACGACGGCGGGCCACCCGTGACGCGGCCCTGCAAAATCTTGAGCGGCGACAGCTCGCTGCCCGAGAGGATGCGCGAGCCGGGCCGGCCGCCTTGGCGGCCGGCTGTGGTGGAGGAAGAAGAAGGGGGGTATGATACGATCGTAGTCATGACGGGCGGCGGAATCGGCTTTGTGCTGTGGATCGAAGCGTGGTTGGGGCTCTGATGGGACTGCGGCGACACATTTTCCTGGCTGCTACTGTTGTGCTGGTCGTTGTGGTCGTTCTGGTCGTCGTCGTGGTGCAGCGAGGGCATCGTGTGGATGACCGAGTTCATAACGGCGAACTGCCGGCAGACGAGTCCATTGTTGGCGCTATAGCGCTGTCCCTGGCTGGGAAGACAAAGGGGGGTAGGCCGGTGGTTGCGGCGGTCGTCTCGCTGGACAGGATGTGCGTCGTGGTCACCGAGGACAAGTGGACAACTTCGTAGGCGTCGTCCGGGGGAGGAATGCTGTTGATTGCCGCGTGCTGGAGAGGCGACAATGGCGAGGTCATGGGATGCGAGGGGAGAGAAAGCAAACGGCGAGTGTCTTGCTTCAGCTTGCTCAGTGGTTTGTGTGTCGCTTTCTTGGTGTGTCGTTGTCGAGCAGGCGCAAAGGAAGAGTAGGGTGCTCAAAACAAATGCGGTCCAAATCTCAAAATCCCAAAATCCAGAATCTCAGAATCTCAGAATCTTAGAATCTCGAAAAATTCGAGAGGAAAAGACTTGGGCAGATCAAAAGACGATTGCGCGCGAGAAGGTAAACAGCGGGTGGGGCGAGAGGAGACGCGCAGAAAAAGAAAGCCGTTACGGAGGTATGGAGGTGAAAGGCATGAAAACAGACTGGAAATGCCAAACGCAGTGGAGGAGGGAGAGACACAAAATGACGGGGGCAAAAAGTGTGTGTCGGAAAATGCAACAAAGGCGGTGATGCGGTGAAGATTGGCGCAATGCAAGAAGGAACGACCGGGCCTCGCCTATTGGACCTGCCAAAGTGGCCGACTCTGGCAAACAAACACTGGCAGGAGCGACCTGGCAGGCCTGGCCCTGCCTGTTCTGTTGTTCTGTGTTTATTACCACAGGGTCGAGCGTGCCCACAACGCGCGCGCCCAAGTGCCCGGCGGCGCCCAAGACCTCCGCGCCTTCTTGTTTCGCTCTAGATCCAAAAGAGGCAATGTTGCTAGGGTAACAGTGGGTATTATATCACGTGATGCTACCAAGGGGCTCATAGGGGTCGGAAGGACAGCACAACCACGCTTGTTGGGCGCGGGATGCCCCCGTTTTCCGCCAACTGTAGCGTTGTTTGTAGCGCTGGCTTGCCCGTTCCTTTCGGGCTGTTGGTGCTGAAAGTCAGGGGCAAAAAGGAGGTAGCCGCCAGTAGCCATGCTAAAGAAAAGGAGAAGCAGAACCGCTTAAACGGTGACGATTCAGACTCCCACATTCATGACGATCCGAAAAAAGCCACAATCGCGCGCATAAGACACGGCTGAAATTGGCTCTAGGCAGGGGGGGTAAAGTCGGAACGGGAGCGGCGGGCACTGGACAATACGACCTGAACGCCAGCGTGAGGAAAAAAAAGAGGGAAGAAAAAGAAGAAGAAAAGAATGAGAAAAGAAACACAGCCGCAAAGTAATACCTGCCAAATTGCCAAATTCATGCGCGTCCCGTTTGCGCGCGAGCGCGTCGTATTCAGGGGGGTTAGCAGAGGGATATACAGCAGGGACTCGAGAAAAGCTACTGCAAGGCTACGAGTCAGGAAGACAAGATGCAAAAGGTGCTCTGCTCTGTGCTTTGTGCATCCGAAAGGCCCTGGACACGGCATATACATATAGCCTTGTCGAGGCTGGGAAAATATGGGGACGGCCGGCAGCTGGAGCATGTGGTTCGTGTTCGTCCTGTTCAAATATTGCTCGTCGCGTCTCCACAACCAGGCAGAACTGCATGTACATGCACATGTAGTTGTCTATAAATCTGCCATTCACAAAGCAAACACTTGTGTGTGCAGGTCTTTCCCGAAACAATGAACAGAGACCATCAAGAAAGAGGCGGAGCTCCGCACGAGAAAGGTGTGAAGGTGTTCTCTAGGGAGATGAAAGTAGATAACAAAATGGCCTTCTTTTGTGTTTCTCTATTTTCAAGAGTAAACGCCAATCCCGTCTCCTTATCACATCGCATCATTGTGAATAAAGATAAAACCTGGCCAGTACAAAGTAAGACATGTCATCAAACGTTGGGACATAATTCAAGAAGCATCGGATGGACTGGAGTGTAGCAGATGAGTAGCGTCAGTCTCGATTGCTCGATATCAGACGTCTTACCGCCAGAGGAGAAGCAGCAGGTAGTGCTTTAGTATCTTAGACAAGACATGTATCCGTATGCTGATCGGAAGTAGCCACTCGACGTCCAACAGTAGACTCACATGAACACAGGCAAAGCAAACTCAAGGCACAATCAAAGATGTATCAGTCACTTTTTTTTTATCTTGTAAGAGCTCGGAAAGGTCGTTAGGTTCATTAAGCAAGAAAAAACAGAAGAAAAACAGAAGAAAAGTGAACACGGGCTGGCAGGACGTGGCAGGCGTTGCATGCAGTAGACAGTGCAGCAAAAGGAAACCGGGGAGAGAAACAAAAAAAGAGGACAGCCACAAAAGGCCAGGCCACCCCGGAGACAAAATGCAGGACAAAAAAGAGCACAATGAACCACAAGTAGAAAGTAACCCACACATCGACCCAACGGGGGGCTTCCAGTAAACAGTCCCTTTTCTCGAGAAAAGATGCCGCGGGGTAACGAGGGCGAAGCGAAGGGAGTTATGAACGTGTGCAACGTAAAAAAGAGGGATGCAGTGCAGTTTGTGTGTGGTATTGTTGGGTGATATGTGGTTTGTTTCTCTTTTTTCCCCTGGCTGTCCCGAAGCGTCTGTCTTTTTCGTCTAGGCCTGAATTACATCCACAGGCTAACTGACTGACAAAGTGTGTTGTGTGTTTTGTGTGTTTGTGTGTTTTTGTTCCTCCTCCCGTGAAATAAAACAACGGTCCTCCAATGTCCCATAAGCGTTTATTCTGGCCACATAAAACTAACATTAAAAAAACAAGAAACAAAGAGGCAAAGAGGTAACGAAAATGAGAAAGGAAATAGAAAAGTCCAAAAAGTTGATCGAAAAGGCAAATAGGAATAAAATCTTTTAAAAATTAAATCCTTCCATGCGGGGGCGTTAGGTCATCAGGCATTTACACCATTTCAGGCATTTTAAAGGCACAGAAAAAGAAAAAGACGGTAAAGATTCGATCCACCAGGCTAGCCGCAAAGAAGGACACCTACTGAAAGCAACCTCTTCTATGTGCGGCACACCAGGAACAATGAGAAAGAAAAGGAAAAAGAAGAGTGAAGACAAGTGAAATGAAGCGTGGCTGAGTGCTGAGTGTCGAGAAAACTCGAAATGAGTTAAAAAAAGTGAAAATATGAAAAAAAAGAGAAATGAAAATGAAGATAAAATAGCAGGCTTGCTTTTCAAAGGAAGGTGGTCGTTTTGGTCTCGTAAGGAGATGATAGAGTATCAGTCGTTGGTGTGGGTCCCGTGTTGTCATAATAAAGTTGTTTTTCTGAAAGGAAAAAAAAGGTCGTAATATGCATATCAATGATCGCTTTTCGTTCGGGGATGTTTCTCGTGGATCATTTAAATCACTCGATAAGGCCATGTGAAGGGCAGCTGTTGTGGCGGGGTGGTGTCGTGGAATGGCAGTACCGAGTAGGTTCGTGATGGGAAGAGAAGAAAGTGGTGAGAAGAAGCTGAAGCAAGAGGAAGAAATGAGAAAAAAAGAAGGAAAAGAGAAAAAAGAAAAAGAAAAAGAGAAAGAATGAAAGAAGCATAATGGGTGACGTAGTAGGAGGATGATTGAGACTTTGTTTGGTAGAGGACGTAGCCATGGGGAGCAGGTTGGATTCGCGAGGCAGGTCGTAAGTTCGAGGGGGCGATACGACGGAGATTGAGAGCGTTTCGGGCGCTTTAATGTAGGGATGTTCTGTCGTCTCATCGTTCCGACTGAGCTATCATGCCGTGAGATGCACAGTTAAGCGATCGGGGTTTGTTGAGTTAGCTGTAGCGATAAGAGCGCAAAGCTCGGCATGTTAATAGGTGCAGGCATACACGCTGAGCAGGGGTAGCATTCTGCGCCCCACGGTCGACTCGTCACAAAGATGTACCAGTTGCTCGATGCTTGCGTGGTCAGATGAGAGTGGAGATAGGAGGGCGGGTGCTGTAGCTTGACTGCGCATATACGGCGCTCGAGACGGACCTGCGAGGGTCGGGTAACGAGTCGAGTGCCAGACGTTGAGCTTGACTTGTGCTGCCTACAGCAGCGGGAAGACTCGTAGCGTGAGGGACAGCGGTAAACACCATTCAGGGGGAGCAGGTTGAGATAGCAGCGATCGAGCAACATGCAGGTGTAGAGAGAGTGGTAGCTATGGACGCACAGGCATTGCGTCGTAGACGTTATGCTAATCAATCGTGTATCGGTGGGATGCCAGCGCTTGAACAGAAGTTTCATCGGGCAGACATACCGGTGAGGGAGCACGAACTCAGTTCGCCATAGCATGGCCATATTATTTGTCTATAAGCAAATACTCACGACGTTGTGCGTGACGCTGCGTTGTTGTGACGAAAGGGCTCGGTTGCCGAGGTCAGTGGAAAAGAGGGTTAGTGGGTGGGTCTTTATCAGAGTAAGAGCAACAACAGCACAGCGGCGGGCAGGAAAGCTATTGTGGCCGGTATATGATGGGAGAATCGGTTGTGGTGGGTGGTTGGCCTGATAGACTATTGATAGAGATGAGAGTGCTGAAATTGACTTGGTTAGAGCGTTGATAGCTGCGACGGGGTCTGCTGCGAGGCTGGTGCGGTGTCCTGCTGTGGTCATTGACGGGACGCGTGTAACGCCTGTGTTGATGGCGGGTAAATGCTGCATAGCTGCTGGGGCGCGGGAGGGTGGTTGCGGTGTGGAGGCATGGAACGGGCATTACTGAGGCTAGTGAATCGACGTGGCGGTTAGGGGTGATTGCCATTGACACGCTTGGCTGGGGCACGGAACGAGCTCGATGCTCATGCGCGCAGCGTTGGTCGGGGTGGGGAAGTGGTGCGCGCGGTAAGTGGCGGACGGCGTTGGGCGTGGTCAAGTTGGCTGGAGGCAAAGTCCGACGCAGAGTCGATGGCAGATCTGCTGCGGCCGGGAAGTGCCATCGTCGAGTGTGCTGCAAGAGAAGGGCAAGGGCGGGCTGACATTGCGCATGGGTTTCGCTGTTCGGGTCCCGGCGGCAGTGACCGTGTGCGTTCTGGTATGCTGGGTGGTAGAGAGGGGCGCAATGTTGTGACAAACAGGAACAGAAGCTCAGTGATCTTCTCTTGGTTGGCAAGTCCAGTGATCGCTCGTAGGGATCCAACGCCTTGAGGTGCATCGGGCCAAGTCTTGACGGGACGAATGGGCACCTTTCGCTCTTCAGAATACGTCAGGCGACACGCGTCATGCCTGCAGACATTGCAGAGTGTGGTTCCATTGATATGTGGTGTCTTTTTGCGAGAAGGGGTTTAGTTAGTTAGTTGTAGAAACAAATGTGGACTGTAGAGCGGAACGCAGGGTTTCTCCCTCACGCTTCCTCTTATCGTAGCAACGCAGTAAATGCCAGCGTTGAGCCTCGACCTGTGGAAGAAAGAGGCCTATGCTACCACTCTGTCCTCCCAGAGTGTAGCCGTGACGCGGGCATTCAATACGCCCGCGGCGCACCTGCCAGCATGAGTTCACACAGCCGAGTAGTCTGTTCTGCGATGCTCTGCTGCTGTGCACACAGCTGGGGAGCGGCGAACATGCAGTGTGGCAAGCGAGCGGGCGGTGGGCCACCGCGTGCGCTGAAGCAGTGGGTAGTAGCGGCGATGTTCAGAGCGTAGGCTGGCGTGCCATACTGGGTAGGCGCGGGTTTCGGGTACTGTGCAGGGCGACTGCGTGTGGGGCTGCTTGATGTCGGGGTGTACGGGCCAATGGGCATTTAGGAGAGAACAGGAGGAGGTTTGTTGGCTCGTGTGTGTGCTGCTGCGGGGGGCTAGTACATTCTTCTGCCGGTCACTTGTTACATGGCTTGGTTAGGTACTGCTCGTACCCCGCAGATGCTCGACTGGACGAGGGAGTTTTGGAGGCCGCTGGAAAGGGATGAGGGCACGGGGGGAGAACGAACGGGCGGCAGACGGGAGGCGTCTTGGGGCCGTGGGGAATGAGGCAACTCGATGCTACTACACACGGCGATTGTGAGTCGGCAGTGGAGCTCGTTGTACGAACCAATGGAGCCAACCCGCGAGGGGACTCCGGTTCCGCGACGAGTGATGGCCTGTGGTCAGAAGGAAAGAAGCAGGTAACGACGGCAGTTCGGTCGTTTTCATGTAACGACGCGCCGCTGGGAAACAGCGAAAGGGTCGTGGTAAGGAGGCGATCCAATGGGCCCGGATCTGCCTTGCGGTATCGAGGGAGATCCCAGCGTTGCTGTTGTCTCCGGCTGTCTGTTTAAAATAGCCCAAGCTCCGTGAGAAGACTACTATTCGAAGCTGCAGGGTCTGGGAGGGAAGGGGGGGCAGGGGGAGAGGGGGAGGGAAACGGGACAAACTCAAGATACGCCACATGTAATGCAGAAAAGCTTGCAAGATTATAAGAGATAGCTGGCGAAACCAGCTAGCCACTGCCCGATAAGAGATGCTGCGGGAAACACCTAGCCACTGCGAAAGAGATCCCAATAGCAAGATCAAATTTGGCCGAACTGTCGGAGAACGAGAGAAAGCGAGTTTCAAAATCGTAGTCGTCGTTGGTTTTTTGTCGTACAGTCGTTTCGTTTCGTTACATGAAATACTGAGAAGAGACGCAAAATGCAAAAAAGAGCATGTGCTGCACCCTCTTGTCGTTTTTCCTTTTTTTTCTGGGACAATAAAATATGCACCTTGAGGACGGGGATTTTTTGTCGGCTCGTGTATGGGTGCTTGATATATCAGAGGAGCTGTGTGCAAGTGTTGTGTTGACTCCCTTGTCCTGCGATGTTTGTCTCGAGATGATGAGCGAAGTGGGCAATGGCAAAGAATTTGACGTCAAACGGCGGCTTATCTACCCTGGGTCGAAGTCTCCAGTGTAGAAATGTAAAACAAAAAGGTTAAAGAGAGAGGGAGAGGAGAGAGAAGAAAAGAAGAAAGCAATGGGGAGGCTGGTTTGTTCAAGCTGCAAGGGGAGTCGGGGGGAAGGACAAATCCGGTAGAGAAAAAAGAGGGAAGAAGGGTGGGGGCGAAGGAGGGAAAAGAAGCAAGTATGTCGACTTTTGTAGAGAAAGCAGAAGCTGAGAGAGGCAGAACGCTGAGGGAGGCGGCAAGAGGAAAAAGAAAGCGAAGAGCGTTGAGGCGGAGGGGGACAGAGGAGAAGTAAGACAAAGATGTGGAAATCAATTTTGAACACCGGAGATCTAGAACATGGTGCAATGTGGCATAGATGGAAGGGTAAAAAAATCAAACCCAAGGGAAGAGACCTACCTTCCGGTTCGAGATCGTTGAGAAAAATTTCGAAAGAGAATTGGAACAAATCGGAAAGTCGGTGACGGTGGTTGACGAGGAAGGGTGATGGGATGGATGAGACGAGAAACGAGAGACAAGAGAGAAAGAAGAGGAGGGGAAGAGAGAAAGGAAGAGGGAAAGGAAGAGGGAAAGGAAAGGCTTGAAAACCCGAGATTTGGTGGAGGGGAGGAGGGAGAGTCGAGAAAAAGAAGTAGATGGCTGGCTTCTTCACAAAAAAAAAACGCCGAGGATTGAGTAGGAAGGAGCGAGCGGCAGAGTCAAAAGAAAAGTTTAAGTGGAGGAGGAGTGGAGGAGAGGGTGGAGATGGGCCCTGACTGTGTGGTTGTGGTCGTGGTAAAGCAGGGCGGCGCTGGTAGTAAAGGGACGGGCGATCAGAGGGAACAGACAAAGAAGACCATGGGCCCCGGTCTGCCGCCAATGTCTACGTAGATGGAGCAAGGGTTATCGTTGTGTTGGACAACCGGGAAGTGTGTGCCCCGATACGAAACAGACAGAAAGTGTTTGGTTAACGAATGCGCGGTCCAGTAGATACGCGGCCATGGACGGCGGGCCAAGCAGGACCCATTCTCGTAGATTGATAGACGAGGTACGGTTTGAGACGAGAAGGCGAAGTCCAGAAGCAGAAAGCCGAGGAGGAGAAGCCAGAAAGCATAGACAGCAAAGGCTCAGAGGTCAAACGTTTTGTGTTGGGAGACCAGGAAGATGGTGGGAAGCGTATTAATCGAGAATATGGGGAAGAGGGGACCGGAGAAAGCTTGTACGTCTGTCTGGCCGTGGTTGTTGATGCGGTGACTAAAGACCCTTAAGAAGAGGTACGGTTGAACGGAGTTATTTTCGTAGCTTTGCGGTGTTTTTTTGTGTTTTTGTGGTTTTTCTCTGTTTTCTTTTCTTTTTCATTTTTTGTTGACTTGAAAATCATACGCATTTCTGGGTTCAGAGCCTGCGGCAACCATACGATCTGGATCTTACCTCTCTCATCGGCCTCAGACGCTCTTCAAGATAAGATTCTCAAATGAAGGTAACAGAGCAAAAAGAGATGGCCTTGATGTGAATTGCGGATGCCTTAGCAAGCGGCCGTATTCCACGCGCTTTGTACATGTAATACATGTAGCCTTTACAGTGAGCTGCGTTCGCTTGGTCACAGGGCGGGGCAAGGTCCGTTTTTCTGTTTCTATGCTCTGATCCGTTTGCCCTGGTCTGGCTTCGCCATGGTGGACAAGGAAGGGGACAAAAGCACGGGGCAGAGGGCGCTAGGAGCAGATCCAGGATGCACATTACCAGGTCTTGACGGGTCTGGTGGTCGGTGTTTTGTCCAATAACGGTGTGGCGACGAGGAGCCCAGCAGAGAGAGGGAGAAGAGAGAGAGCGAGATAGGCCTGCTGGGCGAGGGAGGAGTGGAGGGGGTGGGCGCCAGATGGTGGGCGGCCGGCGGATGGCCTGGCCTTGGACGATAGTGGAAGGGGGTGGGCAGAAAAGAGCTCGATACTGACACTATCCAGGAGGTGCCGTATATACTTGGTGGTTAGGATGCCCTTGTTCGCAAATGGCTCTGCTCTTTGCCTCTCGCTGGTTAGATAGGTTGACAGGGGTGCTGGGAAGGGAGGCTGGGGTGTGGAAAACAGCTGCACTCTTCCGTAATACCATGTATTTATTTTCCTGCTCCTAGTCCTCTCTGAGCTTCTGCACTTGAATGTTGCAACGGCACGAAAGGCGGTGGGCTGGTGAGTACATGTACATGTATACTCGTATGAGCGAGTGAGAGCCGCAAGCAAGAGGAACTCAGAGACTGAGGACGGAGGGACTGAGAATCAAAGAGAAAGAGGGGCGATATGGAGGGGGGACGAAAAAGGCAGGGTCGGTGGATGGGGGAGCAAGGATATCAGCCTGGTCCTTGCAGGGGGGAGGGTGTGGGAGGGAGCGGGCCAGTCAGAAGAGCTGTGGTGGACAGAGATACGATGGAGAGGGGACGAGGAGGTTGGGGTGTGCCGTGCACCTTTTGCGGTTGTTCTTGTTCTTGCTCGTCGTTTTGTAGCACGCACTTTGTGTAGGAGAGCGTGTGTGCGAGTACTCGTGCGCTGTGTCCGTATTACTCTTCTGCAATGCCTGTTTTGTATTGCCGCGTTGCCTGTAAAAGGGCTGTCTTTCTCTCGTGGGTTTTGCACACTTTCTGTGAGCCTTCTCTGCGCGCGCTGGCCGGCGGCTGGCGCTCTCCGTCGCAGGCGGCAAGGTAGCACCACAAGACGCAGTACATGTACCCCGTCCGGAACAGAGGCACTGATTCAATGCTCTGTCGTCCTCTGCTGGGAATAGCAGGTCAGAGAGCCCGGAGAGAGAGAGAGAGAGAGGCCCAGAGAGGCTGGTCCGGCAAGGGAGATAAAAATAGAGAAAAAATGGGGTGCTCAACTGACTAGCCCGGTCAAGCAGAAACGGCGAGAACGGCGAACGACGGCGTGGCCAGCGTGGGTTGGTTTTTTGTGGGTTCGTGCTTTTGGCCTGTGCTCGATGGATGCGCCGTTCGAGCTCTGGACGAAGAGCTGGAACTGGGGCGGGTGGCATGAAAGGGAAAGCGAGGCGGAGAGGGGGAGTGAGATGGTGGTCGGTCGGAGGATGAGGATAGCAAGAAGTGAGAGGACGAGAGAAAGCAGAGAAACAGAGAAGCAGGGAAGCTGGGAAGCAGGAAGAGGAGAAAAGGAGAAAAAGGAGAAGTTGGAAAGGGAGGTATCACGAGCAGAAGAGCAAGAATGCCTTATCTCAAGGGCTTGGGGACGCCTCTGGTCGTTCCTGCCATGTTTACATTGCTGGCCGAGCCGATGGTCCGAATCTGGAAGATGGCTCGGAAGCTCCTGCCTCGCATTCACCGGTATGTACAGGAAAGATAGGGACGATCTTTGCGCCTGCCCTCTACGGCGAAACGAGCGGACGCAGATTCCGCATTCGCACCTTCCTGCCCGCAGATAGTCTACTCGTATGTATCTTATCTTGCAAAAAGGCTCGCGAGCAGCATTCGATGTACACAGCCCCTGCTGCACCTCTGGGCATGCCTAATGCAGTGCGTATTTGCGCGTGTGCACTAAAGCACGCCAGGTTTTGCTAGCACGCCAGCTGGCCGGAGCACAATCGGTGCGAAAACTGGGGTAGCCTGCCTGGGCTCGTCAACTTTGGGAGGCCAGCACACGAAAAACTGGGGTCTGCCGGAAAAGACTTTAAGACAAAGTATCTTACTTTGTATTACAGTATCTTACGCCAAAAAGAGTGGTTCTTTTTTGAGCCGTTCTGTGCTTTGCTCGTGTCGGTGGGTGAGGCGAGGGTTGTGGTGTTTTTTTTCTTTTTTTCTTTTTTTTTCTTTTTTTCTTTCTTTAATGTATATGTCAGATATTTCTATCTTGCAAAAGCGAGATACCGTCCTCATTACTGAGACTTACATGAACGACGGGCCAGGCACGAGCAGGAACAGTGAGCCGGTGGTTCATTGGCAAGTGCATCAGCAGAATCTCATCTCACATACGAGATTGTACTCTGTATCTGGCTTCGGATGGGCCTGGATCTGGTGTTCTATATTCCTCAATTTTCCCCGACATTTTAGCCAGCGTTTTAAACCCGGCGTCAAAGTCGCGTGGGCCCGGTGGCTGGGCTGCAGGGGAAAGGAACCGTCAGACAGGTCCAGAGAACAAAGCCAGGGCACGAAATGAAGGACAGACAAACTCTAACTGATTGTTCCGAGGGCTCCGTTCGAGAGCGAGTCACCTAGTGGGCGTTTGTTTGTCCTCAGCCTGTACTTTTTCATGGTTTCTTCCCTGTTGTGCTCCGTCTGTCCGTATGCTCTCTATACATGTACATGTACTCACTCCAGTTGCAACTGTACAAATGTAAGTATATTCCGTATTTACGTGGCCCTATTTACGCGCCAACGCTTCTCGAATTTCCACAAAAAAAAGGAAACCACTTTTTTACTGCTTCTCATCCCCTTTTCAGCGCACGTCGCCGTATATCCCATCCACCTCCAGTCAGCCAAACGGGCCCTCCCCCGTGGCTGAAACAGCGACACCACCAACCGGCCAGCAGCCCAAGCCCAAACCAGCATAACCAAACAGTCCGTCACCAGCAAACCAAGGCCAGGGCCACCGTTGGCGTCAGGTCCGGCAGGCTCTTCAAAGCGGCGGGACAATAGACAAGAAGCACTGTTTTTGTTGTTTCTGTTGACTAGGCCTTTGGGCTCTTGGCCCGTCCTTTTGCTAAACCCTGTTTTTATGGTGTGCTTTCGTTTGTTTATCGTCGTTTATCATTCATTACTCATATGCAATCAAAGCAGAACAAGATAAGATACAATGAGTTTACTGTGAGGTCCAATACGGTCTCCTCAGTTTCGGTCTCCGGCCGGGACGTCAGCCTTCCGTAGAAACGTCTTGTTTTCGCAGTGCGATGTAGAAAGAGCAGCTCCCAGGAAAGAAGGAAAAAAGAAAAAAGAAAAGAAAAGAGCACATAACAGCGTAGAGAAATGAAAAAGTAAAGAGCACAAAACTATACTGCACATCCCTCCGTATCGGACGCCGCCACAGTGTCTTGCTCTGTTACGCACTTAATTGGACCTTTCGTTGTGTCCATTCCGCTTCTGTTCTCTACCTGTATTACCACGGCGTACTGTACATGTACGACTATGTATTTTTTTCGTGTCCAACGCGCAGATTATAACCACTCCCTATCTCAAATCAATAGGGGGAAAAACTTCAAACTTCTTCGATCTGAGCTTCTATATGTACTCCGTACGCGAGTGTACACGTTCCCGTCGTTGTACCAAATCGAAGTGAAAAAAAAAGCTCTCGCGTGCCACATGTCTCGCTCTCGCCTTCGTTATTCATCTCCTGCACACAGTCTATGGCTGAGGAGAAGGAGAAAACAAGATCAATATCGATGAACGGCGTGCATGCAGAGTGCACACAGCATGGTCCGCTCTCCTGCTCAGGTATATATTATATATTAATGAAGCAGAAATCAAAACGGCTTGTACAAAGATGTGTTTTTTTCTTCTCTTTTCTTCGTATTTTTTTGGCCGCCGCGATGGCTTCCAACCTTCTCTTTGGGAAAGTGTAGACGATGAGAACAATACTAGGTCGAATAACAAGAGGCTGGTGTCTCTTTTGATACGAAACTCTGAGTGCTGAAAGCCTGGATCCTCTTTCTCTACTTTTTCCCGTCGGTGGTTGGTGTTTCCGTCATCCCCACTCCACTGCCAAAGAAAAGACACGGTACACGCAACAAAATAGAAGAACCACCCTCCCTTCTCCATAAAACACGCTACTGCCCCCCATCCCATCCATCCCATAACCCCCAAACCAACCGAGCCAACCTGTCACAGGCAGTTTTCTTTGGACTCAATACAAGTACTCTTAAATCGGCAACCAGAGTTCTGGCCCTCTCCGATCTATCTCGAACCCTTGAGACGGAGTTTCCGCTGAAAGAGAAGAAAATAAACAAAATAGGCCAAGCCTCGTTGTTAATATGGAAAATAGGAGCCTCGCACGTTTTGCTGCGCCCGTTTACCGCGTTTTCGTCGTGGCTCTGTCCGCCAACGGAAAACATAATATATACGAAGAAGTGAAGAGGTACAGAGTACAGAGTACTCGTACTCTAGGAGATGGAAGATTGAGAAACCCGCAGCTCGCTCTCCGTGAAGGATCTGCAGACTCTGCTCAGAAAACGGACAGGACTCGAATGTTCCCCGCAGTTCAGCGCACATGTATTACATGTATTCTTACACGCAGCCTACCGTGGCTACAAGCCAGCTATCAGGCGTCTATGGAGCACCCTTCCTCGCCTTCTCACGGCAAGTGTGTGTGAGAGTGTGACATGCGGCAATAGCATGCACAGAGTATTTTACACCCGGAGTGCATAGAAGCCGTGCACTGTCATATTTGTGCATTTAACATGCAGACTCATGCAGACTTGTGAAGAGATGCTGGATCTCTCCTGTGAGGTGACTGGCGTTTATCTTTCAAAAAGGCATTCGGCACAACAGTCTGTTCATGAAGAAGGGCAGAAAGGAGAGACAAAAAGGGCAATGGCCACTGTCTACCGCAAGTCAGATCGCTACCCGCCCACCCACACAATATGCACGCAAATCGAGTCTACCAAGACCCGAAAAAATGAGAGTCGACTGAGAGAGACAAAAAAGAAGGGGATAAAAAAAGAGGGAGTTGACAACGGAATGCAAGACACGGGCAGACCGCCACAAGCCTCGATCCCTCACTCACAATCATTCTCAAACTTACGGCATACCCGAACGGAGTGTTTTTATTCATTTAGTGCAAGCTATGAAAATCGACAAGAGGAAAAAAGAAGAGCAAAAAGAAAAGAAACAGAAAAAGAAAAAAGAAGCTACGGAGAATACCCAGTCCGAAAAGTGAGAGGTTGCCAACACATCGCCCTTGTCCTCCCACCCACCACCACCATCACGCCAGCAGGGACGTATCTCACACAACATACCGCGTATCGTGCACCCGCCCGCCTGAACTGACCAGTCTCTCTGGGTGGGCACGCACACTGCTGCGTTCCACTCCTCCATATTTTCCTTTTTTTTCTCATTTTTTTTTCTTTCTGTGTTTGCAAAGGTACATAGTATCGCTGCATGACTAGTAGTATGTACAAGTACCTTTATGCCGCCCGCCAAACGCCAATCCTGCACATGGCAAGCAGCGTTGAACGGAAAACGGAAGCAGCATGCACGGCGGGTGGGAAGTACAGGCTGTTGCTCCCGTACATGTACAGTAGCGCAACTGCAGGTTTGAAGGATGCCATGTTCTCTTCTTCCCCATCCCAACAAAGCAAGATCTTCGAACATGTACATGTACATGTACGGAGTAATACATATACAGAGTATGCAGTACAGTGCAAGTATCTTACACTACGAAAGTACTCGTACGTGTATGGAGCATGTTTGGTGGGCTCTCGGCTGTGGACCGGACGAAACGGGCTTCAAAAAGTACCAGTAATAGTGACGAAGCTGCAAGCACATGCAACGAGATACATACGCACAAACACACACAATGCGGACACGATGCAGAGACGACGCAGAGACGACGCAGAGACGCACAAACCACCATCCCAACAGAACCGACAAGCTGGGAGCAGGCATGCGAACTGCCAGGAACGAAATCCCGGAATCTAGAGCTAAAACAAAACGCAAGAGCCCATGCCAGGAACCGTTTCATGAACATGGTTAAGCATGGGCCACGAAACAAAGACACACACCAGAATGGACAACGGCGAGGGGCAGAAAGCGAACCGGTTCTGGCTCATCCTCTGATCTTCGGTTGGGAAACTGGGAAACTGCCTCCGCACGACGCCGTCTGGCTGTCCGCGTGCTCCGTTCTTTGTTCGGCGTTCTCCGTACATACTTGTACACGGCCGTATACGCACATTCCCCCTGCCCTTTTGTCCTCCTTCTCCCCCTGTTCCGTGTTCTCGGATCACCTTGCATGTTGCGTCGACACCAACCCAGATGGAGGATATCCTAAATATATAAATATATACACCGTCCTCCGTAGATGTATCTTACGCAGGGTGGAAGAAGGGAACCGACTAAAAACAGCATAAATATCTTCCGAAAGGGCAAACGCACGGGGCTCTGCGTTGGCTGTTGTCACTCTGCATGTTGCAGGGAGGCAACGTGGAAGTTGACCGTACATGTACTGGGAAAGGCGGAAGGGGTCAATTCGCTGGATCTGACAATCCTTAAACATCCTTACAACAGGAGCACACCCAGCAGAAAACCACTGGAAAGTTGAGCTGCGGCGGTCTCGAGCCCCCGAAAAGAGGTCTGTGTTCAGAGGAGGCGAAGCTTCTAGTTCAGTGTTCGCCGACCTCCGGGACCCTTACCTCTTTTTTTTAAAGAAAATACAAGATCTTTACGTTTTACAACATTGTAAGAAAACTGATTCAATCGAAAAGCTAGATTTTGACCTGCTTTCGTGTGAGAAGTAATCCTGCAAGGGGCCTTCCCCTTCACATCCTCTGCGTTACAAAAGAAAAGACGATGGAAAAATCCCGAAAAGCAAGGGCATGGCGTCCTGCAATGCAAGATAATGGAGGGGAAGAGAAGGGGTGGACGGTCAAAGCCCATCGAACGCCGGCAGTGCTGCAGTAGCCGCCCTTCTGTGCCTGCTTTCTTGTATACTTGTGTACTCTGTAAAGATGCGCACTCCATGCAACAAATATCAAGGACATGCTATTGGTATACAAAGTACGACGTGCTCCAGGTTGACTACTGCATCTTGACGTATCTGTAGTATCTTACATGTAGATGGGAAGTTTCATCAGGGGGTTGAGATGTTTTATTTTGGGTTATAAAAAGGCTGTATTATGTGACAATTTTAAACGTCTTTGTAAGATACAGCTGTTTTCGCTCACAGGACCAGAATAGAACACCAGAAGAAGACTCTCTGTACTCTGTATATCTCGAGAAACTTGTAATTTGCCAGTATAAAAAAATGTCTTGCTTCAGTTTTTCAGGTATCCGCGGACAAGAGTGCCCCTTTTCACACCCCTTATTCATATCTTACTCACCTCTCTTGCTACTCGGCCTTTTTCCTTAAAACAAGAGATCTGGCAAGAAACCCGACTTTCACTAGCCACCACCTAAAAAGTACCCTTGTCTACCAACCTCCTCCCTTCCACCCCAGTCTGGCTGCTCCCTTGCAGCCCGGCGGCGTATGCATGCTGCTGCAGGCACCAGAAAAATCTACGGGAAAGTGGACATGGAGAAAAGGGGGAGGAGAAAGAAAGAAGAAAACGGTGTTCATCATCATGAGGACACAAGAAAAAAAGGGGAAACAATCATACGATGCTACAATATTCGGCCAATGAAAAGGTAGTACGTAGCCCTCCGAGCATTTGCTTACGAGTATGAAGGGGGAGGAGGGAAAAGAGCGGTATCAAAAGTCTTACCCGAGATATAATAGAGAATATGGCAATGATTCGCGAATGCTGACAAGAGGGACGAAAGAAACGAGACCGATTCAGTGTAGCGTTCAACAGCAAGCCAGCTGAAGCGGGAAAAGAAAAAAAGAAAAAAAAAACGGCCTGACACGTTTGAGCGAATGGCAAAGGAACACATCCAAGACATTCTATAAATTTAGGACACAGGGTGGGGAGCGGGTAGAAGTCGACGTCAAGAGAAAAGTAGGAAGTAGAAAAAAAGGAAAACAGAACAAAAAGAAGAAGAACAAAAGCGCTGGAAAAAGGCACGATTCGGGTTGACCGGCCGTTGACGTATCCCCTCTCGCCTGTTCTTCCATTCCTTTTCCCTCGACGGCGTACTTTCTTGTCGCTGTCAACCTGTCAGTGGAGTTGTCGATGAGCTATTGGTCTCTGCTCGTATTCTCAAACGGAACCGTCCTCCGGGGTTTTTTGTTTGCGACAATGAAGCGGTCTGGGCTACCGTCCAGTTCTTGGTTTCTCTATTTTGATTCTCCTCCTCCCCCCCTTTCCCTCCTACCCGATCCAAACATCCCACAGGGCTGGTCCAGTGATTGCTGCAAGGGAGGGCCACGACAGTCAAACGCATGCTGCACTGAAGGATCGGGTTACCAAGGTCCGGGGACCGGAAAGGTGCTGAAAAGGAAAAAAAAAAGAGGTCAAAGAGAAGCTGTAGACGCAGGGGATACGCAGGGGCAGGTTGATGGAGGTCAAATGTCCGCTCATCCAGGAGTGTGCTCTGTTTACGGCGGGATTTTATTCTGTGCTTTTCTGACATATCTTTCCTTTTTGGCAAGTCAATCGGCGTGGCAGCGACAGATCCTACGGGGTTGTAAAATAGGGGTGTGTGGGTTGGTGGCTGGCAGATGAAAAGAAAACCCTGAGCAATGGAGCAAAGACGGGGCAAAGAACCCAATGAAAGAAGAGGCATGTCTCAGTTTTTTTAGTTTTTTTTTCCAGCTCACACAAAATGACCGAAGAGGAGGACCAGCCAAAGAAGAGGATGACAGACGCAGTTAATGCACGCTGAAATACGACCGCGACATCAGGAAAATAAGAGAAAAAAAACGTTTCGTTTCCTGCTCCTTTTCCACGCGGTGTACAAATACATATAGAGATCTGGCATCACGCAGGGACAGCATGCTCACCGACAGACCAGGGCCAGATCTCGGCATGGAGCTGGTCAGTCCATCGTAAGATTTGTTTTCCTTCTCCTCCTCCACGCCTTGGTTCCCACTGTGGCCCAGTTGGAGACAAACAAAAGGGCCTGGCATACGAGTGCTCCAATTCGTATGCAGCTCGGCACGGAAGGGGCTGCCGCAGTAGTGGTCCTCTTTTTTAAAAAGAAAAAAAAAGTAAAATAAGTACGAAGTAATGATGCAGCCCGGGCAGACGAACAATCCGAGAAGAAGCATGCTCCGTGCCAGGTCCAGAACATGACGAGGGCATCCCTTAAGACCGGGCAAAGAAAATGCGATTGGCGACTCCTGCAGCGAGTTGAATTCTATCGCCTTGACTTGGTGAGCCACTCAAGGGATTCTCTCCAACTTGGTCTATTGAGGTGGAGCTGCGTCTCGGCTTCCTTTTTCTTTTTTTTTCTCTTTCCCCTCCTTCTCCTTCTTTTCTTGCCGTCTATTTCTGAAGCAAACTCAGCCATGCTTGTCTTGTGGGCGGTTGCAACTGCGAATCAGCTGCCGTTGGCGAGCAACCTACGTCCATTGTTCGCCAAAATGTCTGAATCTGTGGTTACAAAGGAGTAGCATAAACCGGCCATCGTGGGTCGTGGCGGGCGTGGACTGGGCCAGGCGCTGAAAACAGGGCTTACAGTGGCAGTCGTGGAAACCCCGGGCGGCAAACGCAGCGTTACAGTGGTCAGTGGGTCAGCAAAGGCGCCTAAATAAAGCGAGCCAAGAGAAAAACCGCCCCAAAAGTTTGAGCTGTCAACAGGAGGGCGGCAGGCGTCAGACGACAGACGACAAGAAAGACCGCTTATCAAGAACGAGAAGGTCGACGACCGACCGGCTGCCAGTGACCGTTCCGTTTGCTTTCGAGGCGAGCGGCAAAGGGACACGACACGCCATGTATCGCTGGGCCCGCCGTTTGCTTTTACTCTTGTGTCTCACTTTTAGGCCTCACTTTTAGGCCCGGTCAAGCCTAGCTATGCCTGGCCATCGCTGTTGGGCTTGTTAGCATGGCTAGCATAGCTGCATGGCTAGCATGGTTGACTGCTAGCACGGCTGACTACTAGCACGGCTTGGGCCTGGCCAGGCCCTATGACCTGCGCCAGCCTCGCCAAAAGAGAAAGCTATCCTACAGCGGTGTCGTTTTAGCGCTGTCTCAGCCAACTCCACGCGGCCAGCGCGGAGCCTCCGAGCCTCCCCAACAGCAAAAGGCCCAGGCGAGATGTAAGATATCTTAAAATAGGCAAAAGATGCGCACAAGAAATGCCCTGAACTGAGACGACACCAAACTCGGTAAGATACAGCGTGTCTCAAAGGCTTCTAGTAGTGCACAGCAAAACAGCATAGAAGCCGCGCAGCTTTCCTCGGCCGGTGGCGCGGGAACAGCATGGCTTTTTTTGCTGGACATAGTCTGTTTTCTATTTTCGTTTTTTTTCCTCGCCTCTGCTTATTGATCTGAACTACGCCATCTTGATTCTGTCGATCGTCTGGGGGTTGGGCCCTGCATTGCAAAGGGATACAGTTTTGGAAGCGGTTTATATTTATTTTTAAAAAAAGAGCAAGATCAACAACCAACTCGAACCGTAGAAAGACAGCGTAGAGAAGAAAAAAAAAACGGAAACAACGGGAAAAAAAGGAGAGAGTAAACGAACCCCGGGAGACTAACTGTGATCCTGCTGGTTGGCAATATCTCGGGTCTTCCATTGCCATGGACGGGGAGAGCTTGCAGCTACGAAGGATACTCATCTTAAGATAGCCTACGAGTACTCTGTATATCTTACTGTACGGAGTATCCCATCTCGAGTTACTCACGGAGCAAAAGGGAGCTCAGAAGAAGCATCGACCACCGCGGCCCTGCGTATTTCATTTTTGCTTGCTCGGTCGCCGTGGAGGAAGCTGGGTAACTCATAAACAGCCTGGCACGACATTGATATCACTAATGAGATAGAGACGGGATTTAAAGAGAAGAGGATAGGAGGAAAGAGAAAAAAGAAAAAAAGAAAAAAAAGAAAAAAAGAAAACCAATCTATTACAAACGGGGCGAGACGCAGGAGGAACCAGAGAACTAGGATTGGCAGGCCAGCCGCCGGACCAGAAAAAAAGGGAGCAGAGCAACAACGACACAAGACAGACGACGATACACGACAGAGAGAGAAAGACGAGTTGGTGGCGCGAGCGGTTGGTGATGTCGCACGAGAGCAATATCAACGAAACATGGCCAGCATATTGTTTACGTCTTCACGGCGTATCGCAGCCGTTGATGGTTGGGCTCTGTGTTGCTCAGCATCCGATCCGCACTCACAAAAAGAAAAAGGGGGAGTAGACACAGTCCTCTGAACACAATGTGTTGTTCTCCTCTCTGTCTCTCCCGCCGCCTTGGCTGCGTGGTTCTCGCGCTGATGCAGCTCTTGCCCTCTCTCCCCACACCCTGCCTGCCTAGGATCCCTGTCGGCAGCAGAGGTGTGCAGCTTGCAGGTCCGCCCGCGGAAAGGCACGGGGAGCTCCATCTGCAGCATATGCAGGGTTGTCTTGCTGTGGGATGGGTGGGTATTGAGAGACAGCTTGTGAAAACAGAGAGGCCGGTCTTGTTGAGAAGACAAGAAAGAGCTCCTAAAAGAACCCAAGATACATGTAGACTGCACAGCGGCAGCGCGTGGATTATTTCGTCTACAAAGGGAGGCGTGAGAACGTCAACCTCGTCATCGTTTCTCTCTTGTCTTGCCTTGTCTTGCATTGTCTGCCATGTCTTTCCTCGACCTCCCAACGGCGTCTGTCGATCTTTGTTTGATTCTTATTTATTACCATATTTCGTTAAACTCTTGCTGCCATTTGGCCCTTGTAAAATGTCCTCCTCACATCGTAAGATATCTTTACTCTCACAGGGCAGAGGCTCAGAATCTGTTAGGGATCGACATGCCAAGTTTTGCCTGGCCAGGTTACCCCAAACTACGGAGGACATTACTCTGAAAGGGATGCTGCTCCGGAAGGGATAACGGGTTGGGTGGGCAGGGGAAAAGCGAGTGAAACGGCAAAGACGCTTAGGGCAGGTGTTTCTTTCACCGCATGTCTTCTTTACGCCAATGTCTTTCCCTTGTCTGACGGGAAACGAGAAACTCGCGTTCAGAAGACATCAAATGCCGTAAATAAAACGAAGAAACGAAGAAACGAAGAAACGAAGAAACGAAGAAACGATAAACGATAAACGAATAAACGAATAAAAGAAGAAAAAAACAAGAAGAAAAACCAAGAAAAAAAACAACGACATGCCTTCTAGAACGTTGCTGTCGTAAAAGGTGAGGCTCCCTGCGTACCCGGCCGTTGTACGCCGTGCACCCACTGTCTCTCTTGCTCTCGTGTGCCCTTCGCACTCGCCGCCTCCCCTTCCCGCCTCCACTCTCGTTGTGTGGCACCTTGTCCAACACCGTCAAACAGCAAATAGAACAAAATAGATTGCCAGTGAAAAATAAGAGGCCGGCGTTGTGTAGTTTTGCGTACGCCGTGCGTGCACAAAACGGCAAGGAAGTGGTACAAGACATGACGAGAATAGCGAGTCTAGATTTTTTTGCCCTTTCCTTTTCTTTTTTTTTGTCTTTTCTTTCTTCTCCTTTCTTGCTTTTTTATACGTCGAACGTCGTACATGTACATGTGTTCTCTTCCTTTTCCCCTCTCTTCCTCTTCTAGCCTCCACAGTGCCATCATGAGGCTTGAGATGGAGCCCAGAAAGAGAGCCGCCGTATTGTACGGAGTACTCATGTTTGAACCATGAATATTATATAAATCGATAAAATCAACAAGCTCACGCGCAGAGTAACAACCACACAAAAAAGGGGAAAAAAGAGGCGCCCGGGAATCCCTCCCTTTTCACTCAATTTGCATCCAATCACCAGCCACCACGTCTCGAAGAACCCACACCCACAACACAGAAAAAAAGGGAAAAAGGGAAAAAGGGAACCGCCAGTAAAATCACCATTTTTCCCTTTTCCCGGTGGGGGCTCTCTTGAGTGAGGATCTCTACTTTTTCTTGGTTGGCGCTACGGTGGCCATCCTTCGATATCTTTGGCCTTTTCTCCATTTTATCTATTGACCATCAGCCTTTTTTATTGTTCTCTCCGTTTCTATCTCCCTCCTCGTAAAGTAAGGTCGGCAACATGTCCACTGCAAGGCCGCCCGTGAGCCGGTTCCGGCCTTTTCTCTTCCCGAGTCTTCTGCGGCGGAAGATACCTTGTAGGATACCGTAAAAGATGAAAAATATGAAAAAGAAGAAGGAGGAGGAGAAGAAGAAGAAGAAGAAGAAAGAAGAAAAAAAATAAGAAAATGGACCGGCATGTGATGGCAACTGCCAGCAAGATGCGCGGAGAACCATATCTGTTCACTCAAAAGGATGCGAGCTCTGGTCCTGCCAGGTTTGACAGATCCCTCGGGGCACAGTCTACACGGCATCCTCCGTTGTTTTTGTGCTCTTTTGGCCGTATCTCCTCTCTTTTCTTCCTGTGTTCAAGCAGCACCCACAACATCCCACGGCGTCTCCTACCTTGCCTTGTCCTTGTGTGCTCTGTACAACTCCGGGAAAGACGCAGTGGTAGGGAAAGAGAAGGGGGTGTGGGACGGGATATGCAAATCATTTCGTACTCTGTATGTCCTTTTTGTGTCTTTTCCGGCGGTCACCTCACGTTGCCAACAACCTTTCATGTTTTCTGATTCGCCCGGTTCGCCGTCTTACTTTTGTACTTTTCTTGCCCTTGCCAGCTAGCTAGCCACCGTTTCAGGCTGCAGAGGCGAAAGGATAGAAGAAGAAGAATAAGAGAGAAAAAAAGGGACGAAAAAGAGAGGATTATACTGCAGGACGGACCGTTTTCCGTCGTGCGTCAGGCCTTGCATAGCGCCTCTTGTCGTCGTCTCCTCAAAGGGCTCTTTGGCGTGCGGCACGGGGAGCATTAGGAGCGTTGCAGCACTTGTGGACATGCTTTTCTGGGTCGACGCGATGTCTCTAGCTGTTGGCGGCCAGATTCTCACTTTCACTTTTGTTTTATTTTTCTTTATTTTTCTAGTCTTCTCCCCTCGTTTTCAACGAACAAGCACACGCATAGATGTGCCATCTTTAAGTCCTCTTTTCATGCAAATGCAGCACAGCGAGTCCAGCTGCTCTGGGACGGTCTGGACAACTCAAATCACGCAAATCGAGCGTTGAAAAAAGGACCACAAAGAGAAACCGAATAGCCATCCTCTTGAGACGAATGCTCGCCGTTCAATGCTGGCATCGGGCCCTTTTTAGGGTAGCAGTGGTCCACAAGCAGGACAGGAGAGGACGGGGGGTGTGTAAAATAAAAACATTTCCAGGCTCGCAAGAGGCCATGTATCGGTACAAGTATCGGTACATGCATCTTACACGTATCTTACATGATGGTCAGCAAAAGGGCTAAACGACCCCGCGAAGCGCGCGCCATATGAATATTGCCTCCTTTTCTGTCTCTCTCATCACTCCTCGTTCGCCAATATGTTCCTCCTGCACGACATCCGTGCCCCTCGTGTGTCTTTGCCGGGTTTGCAGACGAGGGGGCAGACGGGGTGGCCTGGTAAAAGAGAAGAAATACAGGTTTGCCACCCGGAGACGGGGAGAAAATGATCACATTAAATTAACAATAAAACACGCCTCAAAACTTGGGGAGCACGACTACCAGCACCCTGCTGAGCCCTCTCCCCGTTTAGCCTCGCCTTCTCCCGCATATTGGTCCTGCAGGCTGACAGTTTGTCAGATAGGGTGTATGCAGACTATCTGTTGCTGCTGGGTTTGGTTTCTGCACGAGCTGAATGCCCGATGTATGAGCAGAAGCAAGGTACGGGGAAGAGCAGCATTGGTAAAGAAAACAAGTCAGCGAGGGGAGGGGGGGGTTGAGCAAATCAAACGTGCTGAAAATCAAAGAGATGGGGGTGAAGATGCACAAAAGAAAGAGTCAAGGGAAGGGGGGAGAGAAAGATAAAGAGAGAAAATGAGAAAGGAGGAAAAAGAGAAAACCCACAACATGGCTGTTGTGCATCCAGCGCCATGAATAGATGTACACCTGCAGTCCAACACGCACGAAGTACGAGCAGCAGAGGCGGGCTGTTTTCTACGGCGTAGGACTGTGTCCGGTCACGATGCACGGGGGCTGCAGGAGAAAAAGTAAATTAAAAGAGAAGAAAGACTGAAGAAGTGGGAATACAAGAAGAGAAAAGAAAAGAAAAAGAAAAAGAAAAAGAAAAAATGCATGAGATAGAGGCATGAGATGCCAGACGCTCCGTGACAGCTGCAAGACTTTGTGATGCTTGATATCCTCTCGCTTCGTTGAGAGAGGACGTCCGTTCTCCATGCTCCGTTCGCACGTCCGTCTTGACATAAAGGAAAATCAAAAACGACCGTCTCTACGGAGTACTCGTCAGACCGTCTCTGCTCGTCGAAAAAATAAAAAGAGAAAAAGAAAACAAAAAGACGTCAAGCAAACGTGATATCGATCCAGCCCCCTTTTGGCCTAGCCTGATTGTACACCGCTTCTTTCTACTGCAAACACAAACACGCCTTACTCTATTTAAAGCAACACACCCCCTTCCCTGCACCCCCTCCTGCCCAGTCGCCCACAGGAAGAGACACAGGATGGCCAGGCATGCACATGTACATGGCGACGAACAAGAAAAAGAAGAGCCAGCGGTGCCACGAGCAAGAAAAGAGGGGAAGCATGAGTAGTTGGATGAGCGTACGAAGTACAGAATGCATGCACCTATTTTCTTTGTTTGAATCTCATCATGTGTTTCATGTTTACTGTCAACATTTTGATGCTGAAAACTCACGAGGTTTTTTCTCCCCGAATTTTCCTCATCCTTTCTTCTATCGTCTGTTGGTTGTGCAAGTTGTTGTCTGTATGGAAAATAAATTCAAAAATACACATTATGAATGAGAAGAGAAGAAGAGAGGAAAACAAGAAAAGAAGAAAAGAAAGGAAAAGAAAAGAAAAGAAGACTCAGCTCTGTGTATCCCTGTCTCTTTGTGGTCCGTCTCTCCTTTCATCTTGCAAAGAAGAAGAAAAGACAACGCCGCTCGCGACGCCTTGTATATCCTGTGAGCCTGCCCCCTACGATCCCTGCCCTGCGCATCCTTGTCCATCTAAGCACGGAAAGAAAAGGCGCTCACCCTCAACACGGACCAAACCCACCCTGCCAGCACATCGACAAGCCTGTGGCTTTCCCGCCACACCCCCTTCACGTGGAACCGCGGGTGGCTGGGAAGCCCGACGGGGGATCTTAGAAGACGAAATCGAGGTCGGTCCCCAGGACGGTATCCGGGATGTACACTGTAAAGCGCACACTGGTTTTTTTTCTTTCTTTCTCTTTCTTTTTCTCTTTTCTCTTTACTTTTTCTGATTTTACCCTTACGCCGTTTACAGGGATCAATAAGTTGTTTTCCCTCTCCTTCTCGGCCTCCAACTGATTTCCGTGATGGTCCCGCGGACTTCCCAGCCACCTTCTTTTTTTTAGACCGTTTGTTTTCGCCCCCCTCTTTCTCGATAGAGTGGTTTTATTATTTTTGTTGAACCTCCACTCCACCATCTCTATTACATGTACACGTATGTAGTGGGAAAAGCGCTCGCTATGCTTGTTGATTGGACGGACTGTCCTGAACGCACGCACAAAAAGGGCCAAGGCGAAGAGGAAGGTAGGAAGAGAAGGGAGAAAAAAGAGAGCTCGAGATAGCATACAAGGGGGGGGGCACAGAGTATACGATGGATCTTACGTTTAGTTCTTGCCGAGCGAGCGTTGGTCCGTGGTCGTCTCTGCTTGCGCTGGCCATCCATCTTTATCCCTTCTGTTTTTCTCGCTCGCCTCGGCAGCGAATTCCTTTCTCGAACCGGTCTCCTCCTCATCCCTCCAAGCTCAAGCCTCAAGCTCCCTTGACCAGCAGGACAGCTTCGGAAAAGGGTTGCACTATGGATACTACTCGGAGGGAGCAAATCCTTTCGCCTCCCCTGTTTTTCGCCCTCGTCTTTTTTTCTCGTCATCGACAAGGTAGCATGACCAGGATCGATGTGGCATGGCCTGGTCAGGCTGTGGGCGCCACCGCCACCGTGTCCCCTCCTGCCCTTCTTCTTGTCGGTCTTTTTCTTTTCTAGCTGCCCATGCTCAGACCGAGACATTTTCAAGGGCGAATCAGGCCGCTCAAGAGCTATATCGGAGCTTTCCCGAGCCCGTAATCCTCGGTAGGGAGAGGAGGGAGAGAAAGGCGAGAAAGGGAGAACAGGGAGAAAAGGGGGTCGCTGTCAACCGTGATTAGCATTGTTTCATGGCAGACTGCCGTTGCAGGCTTTCCTCACGATGATTTGACCTTTACTCTATTACTCTATTACTCTCATATGTGCACAAGAAGGTCAAATCCAGGGGGAGGAAGGGGGGCTCGATGACCCGACAGGGACGTCAGATATGCAAAACACACGCAGAGGGGGAGATCATTGTACATGAACGGATGTGGATGCAACAAGAAACGTTTGCCACCATGCAACTCCCGGGGCTTTATGCTCGATGAGATTTAGGGGGGGAGGCTTCGCTGGAGGATATGCACGATAGATACTCCCCGCCGCAGGGCCCGGGCCAGAACAGGGCCTGGCCCTTGAAGCTTCACCCAGCAAAAGAGGCAAAGACCTGGCCACCAGGCCTAGCCAAGGGAGCGACGGGCCGCCATACATACATGTGCAGACGTCTTTTTTTGCCTTATGCCGCCTTGCTGCAAGGCGTGGGAGATCCCAAACTTGCAGCGTACATTACATACCCGTCCTGCAGCCAGAGATCCTCCTCCCTCTTTTCTGGGCCTGTTCCACCCCCCGCAGATTTTGTGCATGCCAGGCGGACCGCAGCGCTTTGCACATGCATCGGACTTGTGAGCACCTTGCTTCTTCTGTTCTGATGTGAGCTTCCAACGGCAGACAAGTGCCACGCCCAAGATGTAGCCCACGAGCTGATGTACTCCGTAGAAGAGAAGCAGAGCCCTGGAAAGGCCTCCTCTTTCTCTTCCCTGTCTTTCCAAAGGTGACATCGGGCCGGTTGCGTTGTTTTTTGTTTCTCTGCACATTCGTCATGCCCACTCACCATCGGCCACTTGCTTTTTCTAGGAGACTGTTGCAACCTACAAGTACATGTGCATGTATCATTGTATCGAAGATAGGACTATCTTTCTTCGCGGTTGTGATTCGGACCGGATGAGAGACAAAAGGCCAGTCACTTGATTAAAAAGGGACGGCCAGGCGGACAAGGAGGGGAAAGACAGGAGCATTCACGAGGCAGTGCACAAGGACGCAGAGGAGGGGTTATCAGAGCTGGAAGGACTGCCATTTTACCCTTTTCAGCAGCAAGCAGTCGGCACGGCTGGCAAGGGGGGAGGGGGGCAAGCACGGCGGCAAACGTGCAGGCAAGACATGCGTGCACCTGTGTGTGAATCTGTGTCGTGCATCGAATGGTTGTAGCGAGGCCAAGAATAGGTAGTGAGGAAGGTGACAAAGGCACAGACAGGCACACCTGAGGCCCTGACCTGCTTGTGATGTCGAGTCTACCCAATGCTCATTTTGTCAGACCCGTTGTGAGTGTATCTGTTATCATTTTGGTATCCTGATATCCTGATATCCTGATATCCTGCTATCCTGATATCCTGATATCCTGATATCCTGACGTCGGCAATGCATGAGATGCAGCTGCGCCGGCACCATGCCCAGTTCCAATGTCTGCCGCTGTTCAACAGGGTGATATTCCGTGACAAGACAGTCGGAGCGCGTTTTATCGGGGCTTCTGAGCCGCTGGGGGTTCGCGTGGATCGGCTTGTCGAGCATGCCTGCGTGCCAGAAGCCCTACGCCTTGTCTCTTACCAACGTCTATGGCCTCCTTTTTGCGAGTATAGCCCGGCTCACGGAAGAGCCACACTGCCAGTGATTTTAAAGTTTGTTTCATACTTGCCGCGTCCTAGGGGCCCGCGTGGTTGATCGTCGCCGGGAGGGTTGGCGATCCGCGGATGGGAAGGGAAGAGGACCAACGTCTCGACACGCGCACAGCAACAAATGGCCAGAAAAGTAAAGAGAGATAATTTTGTGCCACGGACAGACGTCTTTTCTGCACGGTATGTGCTTATAAGAAGGGGAGGAGAGAGCGTCATCGTTCCATAGGCTGCCACATGATCCACCGATGACCTCGTTATGCACCATTGTGAACGAGAAGAAGAACATGTTCAGCCGTCTGGTGCTTTGGAGCCGTGCAGACGTTTACAACGAGCACTACCGCGTCCAGAATGCACGTACCAGCACAGACCTTGCCAGCTGCGCCGCCGTCAGGCGTGCATGGCAGGCATCTTTGAAGATACGGCCCGATCCATCACCTCGAGATTGACCTCCACGAGGCCATTGCGAACTGTTCCAAGAGGCCTTCTTCCCTCGGCGTCGACGATGTCTGCGCACGGCCGCATGGAGAAGCTCGACGATATGAAGCCGGCTTCTGGGGTCGGTTTCTCCTGGAGCCGGGCATTGTCGACAGTGGTCGCCCGTATATCGAGTTTCCGGAGGAGTGCTTTCGCCACTGGGACAGACTCGACGATGTTGGCAACTGGATCCATACGAGCACGACTTTTCTTGGTGCCATGTCGGACCATTCTACGACGCCATACTGGGCCGACTTCCTGTCCAGCACATCCTGCTACCACCCAGGTCGGAGCTGATGGCGACCTGGGCATCTTCAAGCACCGAAGAACAAAGACGTATCTTTGCGTGTCACTCGTCCTTTGCCAGCAGCCTCGACGACGCAGCCTGGTCTCGTGGTGAACAGGGCGCAAACAGTGCAATAAAGTATCTCAGGTGCAAGACGTAGCTGTTTCAATGATGATGCGTTGCCATCCAGAAACTCATCGGCATCGCTTTGTCGACAGGAAATCAAGGAGCAAAGGAGTCAATATAGCACTGTGTGATACCGTGCTAAAGATATAATCACTGTGCGTCTAGCACTGTGGTGCCCTGACGCGTGGAAGGAAGGACCCCGCGTCTCGCCTTCCGCATGTACGAGAAAGATGCTCTGCCATGCAGCGTATTCTGTTCTGTTGGAGCTTCTTCTCCCGACTTTGATGCAACATCGCACGACTGCGCTTTCACCTCTCGCGACATACCGACAAACACACCAGCCGCCGGTCGTAGTTTGCACGGAACCGACCCACTCCACTTACACGGGACTACCACGATGGCGGACGCAGACCTCGCCACGAGAGCTCCCGAGAGCGATGCAGCAGAGGACAGCAACGCTCGCCGGCTGCTGGTGCCTCGGGCGCAGCGACCGCCTCTTCTGGCGCTGCAGGCGCCGATAGCGCTGATAGTGCTGATAGCGCTGCCGGCGCTCCCAAGCTGTGCGACGATTGCGTCACAGACCGGCCAACGCGTTTGTAGAGCCCCTCGACGGTGGTTTGATCTCGAGGCTCGGGAAGCAGAAGACGCAACAATACTACAATACTGACAGCAAGCTTTTGCAGCCCATGGCCGGACGCCCGTGGGTGAAGTCTGCAAGCTTGGTGACGTCGATGTGCGTTCCCATCAATGTCTCTTTCCTCTCTCTCTCTCTCTCTTTGTTCTCCCGTCTCTATCAGACCAAGACCCGAACTCTGACACCCCCCCTTTTCTTCTGCAGGTCTACATTTTCCAAGCCCAGCGACTACCCGCACGTATCGGCCCGCCTGCTCCTCCTCCTCACGGGCGGCACCGGCATGCCCTCGACCAACAACCAGATCCAGGCCGACATGTACGCCGAGGAGGGCTTTGTCGTGGTGATGCCAGACCTCTTTGGCGGCGACGTGGCGCCCAATGCTGCAGCCGTTGCCGAGGCGCAGGAACAGCAGGGGCAGCAGGGGAGCAGCAGCAGCGGCTCCTCGTTCCTCGACCTCTTCAAAATCAAGGCGGCCGAGACGGTCAAGTCGTTTATGATTGACATGTGGCTGGCGCGCCATAACCGAGGCCAAGGTGCTGCCGCTGCTGCACCGCGTGCTGGACGCTGCGCGCGACGAGTTTGCCGACGCCGTGTCGAGTGGTGGCGGGGTGTACGCGGTGGGCTACTGCTTTGGCGGGAGATACGTCCTGCTGCTGGCAGGCGACAAGGGCAAGGCTGCCTCGGGGGCGGCACCGGCGGCGGGGACCTCGGGCCACGGCGGCAGCACCGAAACCGATGCCGATGCAGACCCGAATGCCGACGTCGACACGGTGATGCTCGAGACCGGCCCAGTCATTCAAAAGCGGGCGTTCTGGCGCATGCGACGCTGGTCTCGCGCGACGACTTCCAGGGCCTGCAGGCGCCCATCAGCATGGTCTGCGTCGAGAACGACCCTATGTTCCCCGACGAGGTGCGGACTGCCGGCGAGGACTACCTGTCGGAGCACAACGTGGAGCACGAGGTGCAGGTGTACCCCGGCGTGCCACACGGTGAGTATTTCCGCTCAGTTCCCCCCAGGCTCGGTGCGCGTAATGTGTGGCTAACGAAAGAAACAGGCTTTGCCGTTTTCGGCGACTATGCGGACGAGTCGATCAAGCTCGCGCAGGCGACGGCCTTTGGGCAGATGCTGAAGTGGCTCAAGGATCACTAAAAGGACGAGGACACAGCATGCGAGATGCAACGACGGATGACGATACGTTTTGCGGTGGCGTTATGGATATCAAAGGGTTTTTTTTTTCCCTTTTGGGGACTGCTCTTACTGTTGTTCTTTATCCTAGTTTCTCTTACTTTTACTTCTCTACTTCTCTTCTTTAGCTGTTGATTGGATTTGATACCGAATGTCGGACTGGCTCCGCGCCTCATGGAATAGTGCAGACGATCTTACCCATGGACACGTTCTTCTCCATGTACTTGTGCGCCTCCTGGATCTCGGTCCACGGCAGCACCTTGTCCACGAACAGCTTGAGCTTGCCCGACTGGAAGTGCGGCAGCACGTCGACCAGCTGGTCGCGCAGCCGCTCCTGGTACGCTGGCTCGCGGCTGCGCAGGCCCGAGCCCTCGATGCGCAGGCGCTTGCGCAGGATCGCGCCGATATTGATGCCCTGCGGCAGCAAGAAGCCGCCCATCAGCGCCAGCATGACAATGTGCGCGTCCACGGCAGCCGCGTCTAGGTTCTGCTGGAAGTAGCTCGCGCCAATGTAGTCCACAATAAAGTCCACGCCGCGCTTGCCGGTCGCCTCGAGCACCCTGTCCGCCCAGTTGCTCGTCTTGTAGTTGAACACCGCCGTGGCGCCCAGCTCGCGCACAAGAAACGCGCACTTTTCGTCCGAGCCGGCCGTGGCGTACACGGCGCCCGCACCGGCCAGCTGCGACAGCTGGATACCGGCAATGCTCACGCCCGACGCGCCCCGCGTGCCACAGCGCCGTCTGCCCCAGGTCGCCGCGGAAGCCGCCCACCTCGTGCAGCGCCTGCAGCGCCGTGATCCAGTTCTCGGGGATGGCCGCGGCCTGCTCCCACGACAGGTACGCGGGCTTGTGCACGAGCATGCGCACCGACGACACGACGTACTCGGCGTAGGCGCCGCCGTACACGAGGCCAAACACCTCGTCGCCCTCCTTGAAGCCACTGCCGCTGGCCGCGTCGCCGAGCGCCACAACAACGCCGCTATACTCGACGCCCAGTGTCTTGGGGACGTGCGGGCCGACTGGGTATTTGCCCTCGCGCTGGGACAGGTCCATGCGGTTGAGGCCAAAGGCCTTGACCTGGACAAGCGCCTCGCCGGCCTTGGGGTCGGCTTCGGCGTCTGCTCGTTGATGAAGAGGGCGTCGGCCCCGCCTGCGCCGCCCTTGATGTCTGGGAGAAGACCGCGGTTAGACTACACTTGCTGCCATTCACTGCCATTTGCGCTCGATTGAGAGACGACAGCTCCCGTGACGATTGGCCCCAACTCACCAACTGCTTTCATAAAAGCCGCCATGGTGCTTCTCGGGTGATCTGTCTCGTGGGAATATCTTGTGGTCAATGCGGCCGGTCGATTTGGGGTCAGATTCGATGCCGTCTTGATGCTGTCCGGGCGGTATGTGGATGCTATTCGGGGCCACTTCGATTGGCAACTGCACTGGAAGCGACACAGGAGCTCCTGCCTCGGGGACTTTTTCTGCGATCCGTTGCCTGACTACGGAGGCGCTGGCAGTTCTCGCACCTTCTCCTCCCGGCCCGCACGGCCGAGCTACTGTCCCCCCCGCCCTGAATCTGCCGCCAGCCCGCCATCGACACTCGTCCATAACGGAGCGATCCTCTGCTGCCCCAATTGACGAACCACAGGCACCCAAAAGTATCCGGCACCGAAAAAAAGTATCCGAGAGCTCCACAGAGCTGCATCAATCACTGGATTGGATGATGCCGCAGACCGATTCTACCACGGCCGCCAGATCTTTTCCAGATCCTTTGCTGTTCTCTTCTTGTTCTTTCTTGTCTCCTTGGGAACGGTCCCAGCTCAAAACGTCCGACCATTCGAGCGGCAGTCCGTCTTCAATCGCACAAGGGTGCGTTCTTGTCGCGTCATCCGGCGGCTGGTTAAGTGCACCTGTCCGTCCTCGGCTCGGTTCGCCGGGCTCTCGATGCCAGATTGGCCAGCGCGGTCTGTACAAGCACAACGCGACATCGAGCAGACATACCTTGGGCGGTTGGTCTGGGGAAACGAGCCCGGACAGGCGTGGCAAAAGAGGGGGCAGTGACGGGGCGGAACGCGTCTTTCTTGTACTCAGCAGGCCCCTCGATATGAAGACAGGCCCCCAAAAGGACAGCATGGCAAGAAAAGAAGACGTGACACCGCCACGTCCGACTATCAAGAGCGGACCGGCCGAGCGAGCGGGAGAAGAACCACGCCAAGCAGGGGTATACAGTCGGCAGCGATGGTGACGATGGGCCATACGAGTATTAAACGATGAACAGGAAAAAAAAGGACAAAAGAAAAAAGAAAGATAAAAAAAGATAAAAAAAAAAAAAAAAAAAAAAAAAGGAAAAAAGAGGGGGGAAAACACGAGGTATTGGTGCCTCGTTTCCAAGCTTAAACGCAGACGGTCCGCTGTTGACGAGCAGGGTAGGAAAGGAGATGCTCTCGTCACAGGAAGGTAATTTACACTTTATCCTACGAGGAGAAACGAGAAGCGAGATGAGAAAGTCGGCAGTTTGCGGTTCAATTTGCCCCAGCAGCCAGCCCATCGCAATGGCTTCCACAGAAGGAGAATATTGATTGTCAGCACAGGGTTGCATGCATCTCACGCAGAGAGGCCGAAAGGATGGGCAATGACCGCAGTAAGATGACACGGCGCACCCACGCAAGAAGGAAGGCCAAAAGAAAGTCGGTAGGAATAAAAATAAAAGTTTGGCGAGTGAAAACAAAAAAGAAATGCCTCGTAAAAGGAGCGGGAGAGGCTGATCCCAATGAGCAACTTCGCTTGGCGCGTGGAAATTACAGTTCTTTTTTTTCTTTTTTCTTTTTTCTTTTTTCTCCCCTCTTTTACTCGTATTTTGGGTTCGACCGGGGTGGCAGATGGACGTCTGGCCAGACCTGTTCTCCAAAAGACAGCCTTGGAGAGTCCCGTCTGGATGGAGCAAGACTCACCGCAATTTCCTGTCTCCATTCATGGGATATGCGTCCAATATCACCGCCCTTTACGAAGTGCTTGTCATGAACAGACCAGCACGTCGCAATGCATCATCACTGCCAACGCATAACAGGCGCGTACAGTCCCTCTTTTCTCTCTCCTCTCTCTCCTCTCTCACACATCATGCCCCATAACGTCACATTCACCATGGGGCTTATTCTCTTTGCGTCAGTTCTTCAGGATGGGTCTCCATCTTTCCTCTTGGTTGCTTCTGCCATCCGGCCTCTGACAGACGGCGGAATGTCATGAATGGGGATGCCCAGACGCGAAAGGGGCCGCTCCAGGCAAAAAGAAGAAGGAAAGCACACGCTCAGCTCCGCTGGCACCTGTGCTGTGGGAACAGTGGGAACCACCCGCCGAGAAACCTCGTAGCGCACACGATAGTGCTGCCAAGCTGTGGATGGGGTTGAAATGAGGGTGGCGTCAGGAGGCAAAAGCTTCCGAAAAAGCTTACTCCAAGAGGAGAAAACATACCCCTTGCCGAGACAGTATTTTGCTCTTTCTGAAATTGTGGGAAAGGAGGCCAAAATATGTACGGTACGAGTACAAGTACAGAAAGTAAATAATTAGATGTCGATTTGAGAAGAGGCAAATTGGCTGTGGATAGAGGACAAAACATGATAGGAGATGTTCTTCCTTTTTTTCTAAAAAAAATACGAGCAAACGGAGGAGCTCACAGACAACCAGGCGAGATGAGCTCAGAGGTAACCAAAATGGCCCCAGGATCAAGGAACTGGCTCATGGCCACCAATGTTTGCATGTTGGACACGATGCGACATAGACGGTTGGGCCCTTGCCACTGTCGTTTGAGGACTGCACCCCGTATGGAGACAAAAAAAAAAAAAGAAGGATAAAAAAGGCCTGAAAAGGCCTGAAAAGGCCCAGAACAGGACCAGGCCGAGCTCCCCTGAACAGTACTTAGTACTCGTATGAGCTGAGCTCGGAGTATTAGGTGACTGATCCTGTCAATATGATACTTGCTTCAGAAAGAGGTTAAGATCAAAAATAAACAAATAAATGAGACATGCTGGAGTATACGGGACATGCATTGGCCAATACGATGCAATTTTTTCTTTTTTCCTTTTTAATAACAAGAGTGCTGCAGAGCACGGCGGATGGAGCAATATCAAAAGAAAAGACCACTCGCCGAGCTCCATACCGAGGCATTGCAATAAAACATGGTCCGCTCTAGAAAACAGCGGTGAGAAACGCAACTTGCTGATGATGATCGCGTACGGGACGAGTCGATCCAGAGGTCTGGCCCAGCGGAATGCCAGTGGGACATGCCCGCGGACGTTCAGCAGCGAAAGAATGGGCTCCGCTGAGAGAGAAAGGCGGCCCGCAAAAGCATCAGGAACTCGAAAACAAGTTAGCCAAAAGAAACGCCCAATATAACCAAAAGGGGGGGAGGGGAATAAACAAGACCAGGCCAGGCCCCATGCCACGGGAGTCAATCTGGTAAACACGATCTCTCGGAACAGAACGGCCAAACCACGAGCAAGCGGCACTCCCGTCAGTGTTCCGCCGGCCTTCCACAGGTGGAGGAGAAAATAATCAGAAATGTATGGAGTATTACTCGTAAACGGCAAGTGACCAAAATCATGATTTTTTCCATCATGGAAATAACGCCCAATAAAAACTCGTCAAACAAGATGAAACAGACCACAACGGCCAGACTTCTGTTTTTCGGCCAACCTTTGCAACGGCATGTCAAAGCTTCTTCGACTCTATATCTTTCCTAAGGCGCCAGGGGCTCTGTTACCGTGGGCGGTTATTGTGACGACGTCGAATTACAGCTCTGACCCGCGGTCTGGCCCTCGAGCCCGTAATCACAGAATCATATGGGACAAACTACATGCTCCGTCTATGAAGGACTGCAAGTATTGAACATTTAAGACGCGTTCCTCGTATGGTAAGATACTTGTAGGTAGATCGAGATATCAAACAAAACTCGTATTTCTCCTTATGCTCCAGGTGCTCATCGCCAAGACCTCGTATGTCTATCCATCCCTTGCAGCTCCATACATGCAGTTTGTACGAAGTACATAACATACTCGTATGTACAGTCTTTCATACGGAGCAAGATACGGAGCACTCCGTACATAGAATGACATACCCAGCTGGGATTTTCTAGCTTCAGACAGTATGGAGAACAGCCGAGTTCCAGGATCAGGAGGAAAAAGGTCCACGGCAACCATCGAAGCATTCCATTCCCTGTTTCTGGAGCCAAGAGGCAAAAATAGGAACCTCGTTTTTGGGTGTTTTGGTGTTTTTTATCCATTTCCTGCCGTTCATTGCACGGTGCCGCTTGATGACGATGTTCGCTCTCCATGCTTGCGGAGTGCAAAAATAGAGGTCCCGTCACCTGAAGGATCAAATGAAATCTCCCACCGTATCTCTGCGATTTGCCCCATCCCCATGTCTTTTGCTATTCCACAGTACTCACTCAGTACTTTGTAAAATGCCTGCATCTGTTCTGGATTAACTGCCAGACAAAGCGCATTACGAGGTCCTGTAGTGGATCCTCCAATCACGGCGCAGTATAAGCTTTGAATACTACACAGTGTACGGTAGCATGAGAGAGAAAAGAGACGGAGAGAAAAGAGAAGAGAAAAGGCTCGAATCCACCCACACCTTTTCCCAGACGTGGTGTCCGCAGCTCATTTCCGCGCCCCGCTTAAAAAAAGGGAAACGAACGCTCAACCCCCGGCTCGTCGCGTGTGCCTGATCGTGGTGGGCTTTGGCTCTCGAGCCAGCAAGGAGCCTGAGCTCGAGCGAGGTCCTTTTGCTCGGTACCTTGCAGCGAGCGACAAGAGAGATTGACAGGAGGGAAGGGAGAAATCCGCCACCTCACAGCCCCGAGGCCCCTGAGAACCTAACACACAGAAAGAAGTGAGAAGAAGAAAGAAAAATACACTTGGACGGAAACCCGCTATCTCACCACTGACTTGAACTGCCTTGGTTGCACCAGCTGGGCTGGACTGGGCCTCAAAAGTCTAGGCATTGTGATGCGGATGGGGCTCTGGGGAGGTATCTTAATATCTTACGAAAGAGAAAAGAGCCATTTCCAGGGTTTTCCATTGGCCCTGTCCTCTCTCGACATGGCCACCACTCATCACACACGCCAAAAAAAGAAACAGGACCCAGCTTGGCCAGGCCAGGGAAAAGGGGGACAAAGAAATCGTACGGAGCAGACCGCAAAAAAGAGGTGAGGAACCTGGACTAGGACGGCCGACGCCCATCATCCGCAACCACCGTCGCGCCGGCGCCTTTTGGTACTCAGTATCTTACTTCTTGTAGTCGTTGCCTCGATTGCAACGCGGTCTGGCCAACTTCCCCTGGTTCCTGTTCCTGGCGCCACGTCTGTCTCCAGCTGTCACTTATGTTGGGCCGGTCACTGCATGCGAGTCAGGTACTTGCCGAGTCTGGCGTCCAACGACAGAGGCCGGGGGTATTCACCGGCTCGTTCTATCTTGGAAGTACTCGTAAGAACTTATGGAGTATTTTAAGATACATGTTCAGGTTCCCTGGTTTCGGGCCTGGCCCTTATCTCTCTCATCACATCCACCTCCACCACGGAATACGTAGATGACTCTGGGCGCGTTCTATCGTATCTTACGTAGTGCCTTGTTTGATGGTCCCTTTTGTATCTTTTTCTCTTTTTCTCTTTTTGATCCAAGAAAGGCCAGAAAAGCCAGCTGAAAGACTGGGAAGACCAGCCCCAAGCACGAAACAAGCAAATCCATCGATAGGCCGATTCGTCAGCTTGCCAGATCTGAAGAAAATGCCTTCAAGGCGATCAACAGCATGTGTATCTTATCTACGACTACTCGTATTGGGCTTTTCCCAGGCCTTTACGGTCCTTCGCCGACACATCATCCATTCCATGCCTTGCCGAGCCAGGCTCATCAGCTTCGCGGCTGCATGCCAATCCTCTGCAGAGCCTGTGGTGTGCAGGACCGGTATTTTGCGCTATTTGCGCAGTATCGGCAGCGCTCAGTGGAATGGGCACGCTGTTGCAGGGCAACGCGCTGCAGCACCCGCTAGGACACGCCTCTCAGTGGGCTCAGTGGGCTCAGGGGCCTGGGCCAGCAGCCATTGCCCCGTTCAGTACGAGTATTGACTTCCTTTCTTCTGCGTCACAAATTACAGCGCTCGTATTCAAAGGTTCCGTTTTACTCATCTCGGGGAAACTAGCCGTGGAAGGGGTTCATTGTCGTGACTCGCCCGCTGCGGTGGTTGTTCCACAGTGGCTAGTTGACAGTGTCTCGCGGCGGTAAAGATTTGCTCATTATGCTGCTATGCTGTAATTTTAGGGGGCTCCTCCCATGGCTTGGGTGGCAAATAGAATCACAGGCCAGCTCGTCACGACGTAAAATCACCTTGGCCCGAAATAGCAAGAGCAAGATCAACACAGTGGGAAGGGACGACTGGGGATACCAAAAAAGAAACGAGAGAGAAAAAGAAAGGAAAAGAAAAAAAAAAAAAAAAAAAAAAAAACCGAGATATCCTCCACCCACTTCACCCTCCTTTTTTCCTCCTTTTAAGCCCATCTCCACACCCCTGTCTCCTCTCTCTCCCCGATCCACACCATACGAAGAGCGAGCGACACGCAAAAGGGCCTATCCTGGTCCCTAGTGTAGTCCGCACCCGGAAAGTCCTGTTATGATTGACCAAAAAGAGGCAAAAGGAAATTATGGACCGTGCACGGATCTGGGCTAGTTAGCGCGCTGGTCAATCTCCTTTTGCCTTGTCGCAGTTGGCTCGTCACGCCTGCGTCTGCCTCTCTCTTCCATCCCATCTGGCATCTGCAAGGGCCCCTGTTTTTGCTGTGTTTGTGTTTTTTGTTGTGCCCTGTGCCTTGCTGACCTCCTTCCCTTTGCCTCCAGTGGATACGCCCGCCCCTCCCCTGCTCCTTCCCACACTCCCCCCATCCTTCCCTAGCACCAGGAAAACACAGCAAAACACCGGCCTGTGCAGTGTCCCATTCCTGTATATAAGACCGTCCTCTCACTCCCTTTCTGCTCCATTCCTTTTTCTCTTTTTCTCTCCTTTCTTCCTCACCCACACTCGCTCACATCAAACCAACCCTGACTCTACAGTCCAATTTCACTCGTTTACAACAACCTCAACCCGCTTCAACCGCAACCACCTTCATCTTTACCACCTAACTCTTCAGTCTTCTCGACAAACCAACCCCAACCGTCAAAATGCAGTTCTCCGTTGCCTCCCTCCTGGCTCTTGCCACCGCTGTTGCCGCCGGCTTCCAACGTGACCTACACCACCGAGGTCGTCACTGCCCTGACCACCTACTGCCCTGAGGCCACTACACTGACCCACAACGGCGTCACTTACACCATCTCGGAGGCCACCACCCTGACCATCACGGACTGCCCCTGCACCCTGACCAAGCCCGTCACCACCGCCACCACGGTCTCGTGCAGCACCACCCCGTAAGTTTCTCTTCTGCTCGTTCGCTTCAAAAAAGTCGACGTTTGAAACGCCCGCTAACAAATCACAGCTACAACAACGCCACTGCCACCTACACCAAGGGCACTGCTTCGTACACCCCGACCCAGTCGGCTGTCGTCACTGCCGGTGCTGGCAAGGTCATGCTCTCCGGCGCTGCCGGTGTTGTTGCCCTGGGTGCCGCTATCCTGCTGTAAATGTAGCAAACAGAAGACTCACCCTCTCCGCCAACGCCAAACCTCTTTTTTTATGTGCTGGGAAATGGATTTGAGAAGGAAGGCCTGTTGAAAGGCTTTTGACAATTGTTCTGTCTAGCCAGCGATTTTCTATTAATATGATTTCCGCCTTTTTGTGAAAATCTGGTTGGACAGCGTCAAAGGTTCTTTTGGACATATCTTGAGAATTTTACCCTTCTTATGCTTTTTTTCTCTTCCATCAATTTTGCTCTTCTCCCACCACAGCCATCTTCAGTTTTTTAATGACTTGGAAAGCGTTCTCTTTTTGTTTGATCCCCTTCTTATTTTACTACTTTTTATTTACGCGCTTGATACCTAGAGGGAAAGTTTTTACCGTGGTTGATAGACTTCTTTTACATTCGCAAAACACACCATTTTCACCCAGAAATCACTTCTTGTCTTCCTGTTGTTTTTCCTGTGTCAATGCTTGTTTTGTGTTTTTTTTGTGGTGCAAGGTTTGGAGGATTCTGTTTGACAAGAGCCATGCCACATGCATCAATATGTGTGCGGTCACAACGCTCAGAAAATTTTTAATCTTGGAGGATGGGAAGGCATTCAACAATGGCCTGAGGAGGAACTGGGTTTGGCGACAGTCCTGTAGCTAGATAGACCTTCTTTTGCTTCCTGCTCACTGCCGTTTTGGCACCAATCCAACGCCTATCCAACCTCCAAACAACGATTCTCCTTTTGGCAGTCTTCAACGACAGTCTTCTACCTTGCTCTGGTGTGACGGGCGGCCCAGGGCGATCCAGATCCGTGTTCTGTGGTCGTCTGCCCAACGTGCCCACATGCATTGACGTTGTTCCGTTTCACCCGCCATCTAAATTTCAGGTGATGTGCGCCTCTCTTCTCTGCATTCAGTCCAGTTTGCTTGTTTTGCCTCCAACAGGACAGCCACCAACCTCAAAAGAGAGACGTGCAATTAAGCTTCTTCCCCCCAGGGTGGTCCCTCTGCGCGGAAGACCGAGACCAGGCAAGACCTCTTTTTTTCTTTCTCCCTGTTGCCGCATCGTGAATCAACGGGTGTCACCACTCGCGTGCGCTCCCTTTGCTGGCCACTCTGCTCGTCCGCATTCCTGATGACGAGTCTTGGCTCTCTTTCTCTTTCTCTCTCTCTATTTTTAGGGGGCCACCTTTGTGAAGCTTGAATCCTTAATTGCTTGTTTTTGTTTGAGTCTTTTACCGGGACACAAGATGGGGCCGTTTGTTTGTCTGGACGGCCAGCCCCCCCGGAAGCTGCGGATAGGCCGCTTTCCCTTTTCCTCTCCAGATTCCGATTATTACTCGTACGAGTAATACTTTAATATATCGTTTCCCGTTTGGGAGACACATATAGGGAGCCGCCTTTGCTCACGTTCTTTTTGTGCATGACAGGGCATCTTTTGACTATCTTTTTACAGCAAACCTGTCCGGCAAAAGAGTCATGCGAGGAGCTGTTGGCAATATCGAACACGAGCTCACGCTGCCTCTGTATCAACGCGTAGGAAGGTAGAGATAGGATGAGGAGGGAAATGAATGAGAGAGAATGAGAGAAGAAAGAATCCCATCACTCTCCTTGCCGTCTTTTTCCACTTGAAGTGTACTTTTTTGCCTCGTCAAAACGTTTGCGGAAAAAACAAGTTACTTTTGCAAGATACGATTTCCCGCCTCGTGCCTCGATCCTTTTTCTTCTTCACATGCGTGTCAACTCTGGCCTGGGCGGAGGGCCGCTACCCGACTCGAGTCTGGACTTGGGGAGAGGGAAATGAACACAACCCTCCACCAGACGAGCCAGCGGCGTCGCGCGATTGCCCTGGCGAGTTTCTCTTCGCTCCTGCCGTTTACCGCCTGTCCAAAAAGCCAAAGGTTCTCTTTCTGCAAATACGAGGTTTCTCGCGTCCGCCCCCTGACACCTGCCCTTCTCGCTATGTCGACCCTGGTCGTAAGATACTTGCCGCAACCCTCCCAAAGGCCAAGACGTCCACCGATGTGCCATTCTCAACCGCGGAGGCGAAAACAGGATTATGGGCATGTTAGCGATAGGGGGAAAGAGTGAGAAAAGGGAGGGAAAGAGGGAGAAAGAAAAAAGACAGAGCGATGTACCAATGTCTCACGCTTCAAGGCCTTCCTCCTAAACTCGTAATTGGTCCGACTTTGTGCTCTTTATTTTCATGCTCGTCCTGCTCTTCTTTTGCCATCTTTTTTTTCCTTTTCCCCTTTTTCGCCCTTTACTGAGTGCTCGCGTAACATTCAGGCGGGCGTATCATAAACAATAGGAGACGCGAGGCATGAGAAGAAACGAGACGGCGGCGGACGCCGTCTCGCTGCTAACTAGTCTATTTTCGGCTCAGTTTGGCATGTGGCCGACTAAAGGACAGCTTGGGCAGGAACGGAGCCTACTTTGTGCACACTTGTGCACGCTTTTGTGCAACCACTTCCGTATTCCACACGCCTCGAACACGCTAGCAGAACTGGAGTGCAGGCCGCACAGCAGGAAGCTAATGCAGGAACGCCCGTTTTCTTGCAATCTGCTCGTTTTTCTGATTCTGTCGCCCTGTCGCTCCGTCGCCCTCTTTCCACTTGCAAAAAGTGGGTCCCAAACACCAAGCCCAAACCATAATGAGCAGAGTCTGTGGCGCCAAGCCATTTCCAACCGAGAGCCGCCCGAGCAGAGGTATGATACCTTCGTATTATGTATTACCTTGTATTGGTTTCCCCAGCTGCACACCGTGTGCGCTAGCAGGGCCATACTGTATCTGACATACACCTGGCTCTGACGAGAGAAAGCTCGGTAGCTGCAGCCACAGTTGGGATAGCGTGGCCGTGCCTTGCTTTTTCCCTGTCTCTTTTCTTTCCCTTGCATGGCCATTGCATCCTCTTCCCTTGGAATACGAGATTGGGTGCCAGTCGAGCCAGGGTACTCGTGAGTGTGGCAGGTGTGGCGTGGTGATGCGGCACCGCCTTGTGCACGTCTCGCGCCACTTCTTGCTCTTTGGTCTCCTCTGTCGCGTCTCCTTCCCATCAGACTTGTTCGCCCTGTGCTGGGTCTGGGAGGAAACGGTATCAGGCCAAGATGTGCCTGAGCCCAGCATTTGATAGCCTGTGTCGATGATCGTCCGATAGGTCAAAAGGTCCATTCCAGAGGAGACAAAAACGCAAACAGACGATACGGAATGGAGTACGGAGTACAAGTTATTGCTCGTCAGGGACCTTCCTTCACCCCTCTTTTCTTCTGATGTGTGATGTAAGATATCTTGAATTGGACGACGACCGCGCCAGTAAATATGTACAAGTAGACGACGCTTCGCACGTCTTGCAGATGGGGCGGCTCAGAGAGAAGGCTACGATCAAGAGTCTTCAAGACATACACCTATCGTTTTTTTTTGTGTTTTTTTTTTAAAAAAAAAAAATTTGGCTCCTTTCTTCTCGTCAAAAATGATGATCTTTGTCTGGTCGGCGCCGGTGGTCGCAGGTCTCGGTTTGATTTTGCGACAATGGCTAGTAGCTGTTGTGCAGTGTTCAAGATCCTCTCGGCCCTTTTGCAGCAAAAGGTGTCTTGGAGCAGAAGGGCGCTGGTCGAGCTGGCCAAATAGTCTGTTTTTACTGTCCTGCACAAGCGTGTCTCACAGTTGGTTCTGGTTTGCATTCCTCGTCGTCGGAAAGCTGTTGTTTTTCATCTTGTTTTTGTCTGTTTTCGTCCGCAGGGTCCTATCTCTTTAGCATGTGCCGAGAACACAATAGGGTCCTGTGGTGTCTTTCATGATGCCTGGTGTCCCCTTGGCTTTTCTCGTTTTATGCCCCTTGGCAACTGCTTGGCAACTGTTGATGTCATCACCCACCGGCGGCGACGGGACGGCGGTCGTATGTGATCGGAGCTGGTTTGGCAGGCGTCGCCCGGCCTGCGGGTCTCATGCCGTACGGCTTGCATCGTGCATCGTGCATCGTGCATCGTGCATGCAGCTTGCTGGCCAAAGAGTGAGGCTATTGGTGTAAATGTGTAATCTGTGGCTTGGTCAATCTGCGTGCGAGTCACAACAGGTTATCATCGGTAACGCAGACTCGGTGGGGGCAAGGAGATTTGGGTTGTAGGGGCTGGCAGTTGGAAGATTCTTTTGCGTCGAGGGAGCTCCTCGTGTATCCCTTTATTTGTCCATAAGGGGCGGTGACGTGACCGGAGTTTGGTTCTGTCGGCAAGGTTGTGTGGTCGGTAACTTGCCAGACCAAGTACGATCTGTCGATGTGTTGACTTGTGAGATAGATGTCTCACCATGCCTCTTTTTGTTCGGATGTCGCTCGGTTACAGCTCGTGGCTGTGTTTTAGTTCTCAGTATCACTCATCTCGGTATCTCAGATATTGTGAGAAGCTGTAATAATAATGTATATTTTTGTACTCGAGTGTGTGTTTTTTTTTTTTTTTTTCAAAGAGAGTGGGAAATAAAACCATCACCAAAGAAGAAAGCAAATTCGTGGAAACCAAATAGAGACAAAATACAATACAATAAAAATAAAAGGATACAGAAGGATATAAAATAAAACAAAATAAAACAAAATACAAGCTCAAACACAGACCAAAGGACCATAACAGTCTACAAACATGACCAGCTTAAAGCTGATAACCCAAACCAATACTAGAGCTGCCTGCTCACCGTGGTGAATCAAAAGCAAGCTAGGTCGGTTAAGCTTGAGCCATGATAACCGAACATGTTGCCAGCCTGCAAGGCTGCAAAGTCTCATTCCACGGACTTTGTGTACCTGGCCAAACAATGACTAGCACGCACTCGACGCAACCAAGGCCATTTGACATAACCGACAAACGGTTCTGTTTGGCTGGATATTTCTCGGGACAGCGACTGGCCAACCAGCGCCGAGACGACCGACAAGAGGCCAAGCCAAGGAAGACTGCAGAGGGACGAGTGCAGAGCTTCACCTAACACAAGATCCGAGCAGTAAAAAAGACCAAAACAGCCGGCGCCCATTTTCATTCGGCCACGTCGCTGCAGGTCGACCCAGACGGACACTCGAGTCTGGGGATAAGACACGGGGTACCGAGCGACTGGCAAGGCCTCGGATCTATGCTTTGATGTTCATTTGTTACCCCACCCCCTCAGAGAGCAAGTTTGAAACCTCACCCATGAGCTGCTGGATCTTGATCGGATCCGAAGCCCCGGATTGGCAGCTTCTGTTGCTCCAATGCGGCCATGACGGCCAGCATTAGCGAGTAAACATTATCTGTAAACGCAAGCCGTGCCCTTGACGCGTCCTCCTCACTGGGCACAGGGCCGCCGTGCTGTCATGGTCAACGATGATGTGGCGGTTGGCTGTGGTGAAAGCTGGACGGCGAGTGAAGTGGCTGGAAAGGCAGGCCCCGGGGAAACGGGAAAATAAAGTGGGCCCTGCCTGGACTGGGGATGTGGGGAGAGGCAGCAGCTGTGGGGTAAGCAAAGGAGGAAGCAACACACGGGGGAAAGAGCATGCGTGCTCCTTCCGCTCAGCCGGCAGTCAATGGCAAATGGGGGGGGCGCAGGTCTCAACCGAACGAGATCCGTCGACGGCGATACAAAGAGGAGGCAGAGGGACGACATGTCTACCACAACGTTGTAAAACGTCACTGCTGGAACTGGCCATTGCGAGTCTTGTTGTTTTCTCATCTCGTCCCATCCTGCTCGTCTCCCCCATCAAGCCCCCATCGCCTCCCACCTGACAACGAAGACCGAGCGGCAAGATATTTTAGCAATTAATTCTGCTATTTTATTTAATTCTACACCCAATCTCACATCGTCTTACACAAGGCGACACAACGGGCCATAAGCAGGCTGCGTGGCATCAGAGGATTGCCAGCCCCCCCTTTCCAATATCCCAACGACGCACAACACTCCGACTGTTCAGCGTGCCTCGCCGCCGACACTCGACGGGATCTCTGTCCAGACTCTATATCTTGACATCGTCCATCCTCACATCCTCCCCTTCTTCACCCACAAGCAATGGCCCACCACCAGGACGAGGTGCAGCGGCAGTCGCTGGCCGACCCCGAAAAGTTCTGGAGCCACCAGGCCGACCAGCTGCACTGGCACCGCAAGCCGGACGTGGCCCTGCGGCACACGACCAAGACGCTCAAAGGGCCTGGGCAAGGACAAGGGCACGGGCGGCGACCTGACGCACGACCACTGGGAGTGGTTCCCGGGCGGCCAGATCTCGACGTGCTACAAACTGTGTCGACCGGCACGTGTGGCGGCCGTGGCGACGAGCCGGCCATCCTGTACGACAGCCCGGTGACCAACACGAAGCAGCGCATGACGTACGCGCAGCTGCTGGCCGAGGTGGAGACAACGGCGGCCGTGCTGCGCGAGCATGGCGTCAAGAAGGGCGACGTGTGCTGGTGTACATGCCATGATCCGGCGGCGCTCGTGGCATCCTGGCCATCAACCGCCTGGGCGCCATCCACACCGTTGTGTTTGGCGGCTTTGCGGCCGCCCCCCTGGCCCAGCGCATCGAGGACTCGCGGCCCGTGGCCGTGCTGACGGCGTCGTGCGGCATCGACGGCAACAAGCCGCCCATTGCCGTACCGGCCGTTTGTCGAGGGCGCCGTGGACCTGTCTGCCTGAAGCCGCCGCACGTGCTGGTATGGCAGCGTGATGCGCTGCGCTGGGTACCTGGACGCGCCCACACCCACGGACCCAACAAGATTGCGGCCAAGACCACGGCGTCGTGCTGGCGCAAGCTCGCAGACGACGCCGCGCACGCGCGGGGCCAAGACGGAGTGCGTACCCGTGGCGTCCACGGACGGCGTGTACATTATCTACACGAGCGGCACGACAGGCAAGCCCAAGGGCGTCTTCCGCGAGGCGGGCGGCCACGCCGTGGGCCTGCATCTCATGATCAGCTACCTGTTCAACATCCACGGGCCCGGTGACGTCATGGGCTGCTTCAGCGACATTGGCTGGGTGGTCTCGCACAGCTACACGCTGTACGGCCCGCTGCTGACGGGCGCGGCCACGGTGCTGGTACGAGGGCAAGCCCGTGGGCACACCCGACGCCTCGGCGTTCTGGCGCATCGTCGAGGAGTACGGCGTGTCGACCATGTTTCACGGCGCCCAACAGCGCTGCGTGCCATCCGCAAGGACGACCCGACACACGCCGCACCTGACTGCCGTGACTGCGTGGGCAAGCGTGGCGGCCTGCGCACGCTGCGCGCGCTGTTCTTGGCCGGCGAGCGCTCCGAGCCAACCATCATCACCATGTACCAGAAGTTGCTGGCCACGTACGGCGCACCGGGCGCCAACGTCGTTGACAACTGGTGGTCGAGCGAGTCGGGCTCGCCCATCTCGGGCATTGCGCTGGCAACGCACGCCGGCACGAACCGCGACAGAGCCGCCCACGCCCACAGGGAGTCCAAGCACGCGCCTGCGGCCCCGCTGGCCATCAAGCCCGGCAGCGCCGGCAAGGCCATGCCTGCTTCGACGTGCGCGTGTTGTCGACGACCAGGGCAACGAGCTGCCGGCGGGCCAGATGGGCAACATTGTGCTGCGCATGCCGCTGGCACCCACGGCGCTGCGCACGCTCTGGGAGGACGAGGAGCGCTTCTACAGGGCTACCTGCGGCGCTTTGACGGCCGCTGGCTGGACACGGGCGACGCCGGCGTGATCGACGCGAGGGCTACATCAACATCATGGCGCGCTCCGACGACATCATCAACGTTGCCGCCCACCGCCTCAGCACTGGCAGCCTCGAGCAGGCCATCACCGGCCACCCAGAGGTCACAGAGGCTTGCGTCGTCAGCATCCCCGATGCCCTCAAGGGCCACATGCCGTTTGCCTTTGTCAACACGACGCGCGCCGTGCAGGCCGGCCAGGCCGGCAGGACCACGGCGGCCTCGGACGAGGCCCTCTTCAAGGAGATCAACGGCCGCGTGCGCGAGCAGGTGGGTGGCATTGCTTCGCTTGGCGGTCTCATCGAAGGCAACGGCATGATCCCGCGAACTCGCTCCGGCAAGACTCTGCGCCGCGTGCTCCGCGAGCTGCTTGAGAACGCCGTCCACGGCGACTTTGACGCCCCCGTCAACGTGCCCTCCACCGTCGAGGATGCCAGCGTGGTCGATGTCGCCCGCGAGCGCATCCGCACGTACTTCCGCGACCACGCCGGCGACAAGCACGCCGCCATCGAGACGCGTGCCAAGCTGTAGTCTGGCGGAGAGGAGGGGTTCTGGTCTGTCTGCTTTGCTTTGCTCTTTTTTTTTTTTTTTTTTTTTTGCTTTCTTTTCATCCAGCGATCACGGCGCAGTTCATTTCACGCCCATTGGCGATGTGCATACCAGAATGAAGAATGACGCCCGGATATTTGGGCTGCTGTCTTGTTTTGTATTTTAAAATTAATCTAGCAATCAACTGATCTTTAACCACTCGAGTGTCTCATGATGAGAACGTCCACTTAAATGAGATGAGCCATGAGACAGAAGTGCTGTTTAGAGTTGAAAGCCGCTGTAATTTGGGGCGTCGTCCACTATTATGCCCTGTAACCAGCTAGTTCGTCTGATTACATAACGCGCCGCGCCGCCACTTTAGAAATTCACGCTCCAGGCAACAGTACCCCGCCACAGCCTTGCCCTTCCGCCACTTTAGCTGTTGGCCGTCCCCATTAAAAAACACGCGCCTGACGCGCTCCGGACGCGTTTCTCCTCTCTCGTCTCGTCTTCTCCTTGTTCGCTTTCGCCGCCACCACAACAACCAGCCAGTATTTGCCGCCACTGCTTTCCCCAAGGGTGTACTCTGTATTTCGCGTGCTGCTCCTCCGCGTCTTTCTCTTTGCCTTCTCCCGTGACGTACCAACCTGCATAGAAATCGTCTGCAGACCTGCATCACGACAGTTTGACGATATCTCAGCAAAAGCATCACCGCAATTGGCAGAGAACGACGGCAAACGTTACGCCAGCTTCTTCCGCTCCCTCTGTCCACATTTCGCATTTCTCATCTCGCATTTCACATCCCACAGCCATGTCTTCCGACGCAGCGGCAAGGCAGATCTCGCGGGGTGCCTTTTCGTAAGCCTGCCGCCCGATTTCCCTTTCTTCCACGACGAAATAGCTAACAGCGCACCTCTTCCCCTCTCCAGCGTCATCTTTACCGACCCCGAAAAAGCCAAGGAGCAGTTTCCCGTGCCCATCTTCCAATGTCTGCAGGTCAAGCCGCTGGGCAACCAGCAGCCGGGCGCCGCCGGCGGTGAGCGTACCGCGTCGTCCTGAGCGACATGGACCACTACGTGCAGACCATGCTGGCCACGCAGGCGAGCCACGTTGTCCACGACGGCAAGCTGTGTCCGCGGCTGCATGGTGCGCATCAAGTCCTAACCAGGCCAACTCGGTCAAGGCAAGAAGTAGGTGTTCTCAGTGTTACGCTTTTTTTTTTTTTTTGTGTGTGTATCTGTCCTGACGGATTCTCCTCCCCACAGCATTCTCATCATTCTAGACCTCGAGGTTATCGAGTCGCTCGGCACACCTGAGCGCATCGGCGAGCCCGTGGTGTACGACGCGAGCACGTCGGCAGCGGCCGCCCCGGCAAACACGACCATTGGCGGCACGGGTTTCTACGGCGTGAAGAAGGAGGAGCCCGGCGCATCGTCTGCGAAGCCGGCTGCGCGCAACGCGGCGCAGCCCAGCGAGTCGAGCTACGGCGGCGGCAACGCGGCGCACCCCAACATCTGCCCCATTGAGGGCCTTTCGCCGTACTCGCACAAGTGGACCATCAAGGCGCGTGTCACGAGCAAGTCGCCCATCCGCACATGGCACAAGGCCTCGGGCGAGGGCAAGCTGTTCAGCGTCAAACCTGCTGGACGAGAGCGGCGAGATCAAGGCCACGGGCTTCAACGAGCAGTGCGACGCGCTGTACGAGCTGTTCCAGGAGGGCTCCGTGTACTACATCTCGAGCCCGTGCCGCGTCAACCTGGCCAAGAAGCAGTTCACAAACCTGCCGCACGACTACGAGCTCATGTTTGAGCGCGACAGCCAGGTCGAAAAAGCCGAGGACACGAGCAACGTGCCCCAGGTGCGCTTCAACTTTTGCAGCCTGGCGGCGCTGCAGTCGGTCGAAAAGGACGCGACCGTCGACGTCATTGGCATCCTCAAGGACGTGGCGAGGCGTCGTCGCTGACGTCGCGCAGCACGGGCAAGCCCTTTGACAAGCGCGAGCTGACGATTGTCGACGACAGCGGCTACAGCGTGCGCACAACGGTGTGGGGCGCGACGGCCGTCGACTTTGACGTCAAGCCCGAGAGCGTCATTGCTTCAAGGGCGTGCGCGTGGGCGACTTCGGCGGCCGCTCGCTGTCGCTGCTGCAGTCGGCGTCATGAGCGTGGACCAGACATTACAGAGGCGCACCACCTCAAGGGCTGGTACGACTCGGCGGGCCGCGCCGAGAAGTTTGCGTCGCACAACACCATGGGCGGCGGCGGCGCGGGCGGACGCACCGAGGTGGTCAAGACGATTGGTCAGGTGCGCGAGGAGAACCTGGGCATGGACGAGGTGGCGTACTTTACGCTCAAGGCGACCGTGGTGTTTATCAAGCAGGAGACGTTTGCGTACCCGGCGTGCAGCAACGTGGACAAGCCGTGCCAGAAGAAGGTGGTCGAGTCGGCGACGGCACGTGGCGGTGCGAGGCGTGCGACACGAACCACCCGGCGCCGCTGTACCGGTACACGATGACGCTCAACGCGACGGACCACACGGCCAGCTGTGGCTGTCGTGCTTTGACGACGTGGGCAAGATGCCTGATGGGCAACGTCTCGGCCAACGAGCTGAACGCAGATGCAGCAGGACGAGGACCGGCCTTTGGCAAGGCCTTTGAGCAGGCCAACTGCCGCAAGTACTCGTTCCGCGTGCGCGCCAAGCTCGACACCTTTGGCGACGCCCAGCGCATCCGCTACCAGGTCGTCGGCGGCACGCCGATTGACTTTAAGAGCGAGGGCCACAAGCTGGCCGAGATGATCAAGCAGTTCCAGCTGTGACAGGGCGCGGAGCAGGAAGAGCAGCAGAGGGATTCGTGATTGACAGCGTCGGATGTAGACGTGTAAAAGGGCAAAGGGTCATGACTGCGAATGCGAATATGGGATGTTTTGGTTTCTATTTATGTTTCGGAGTTTGTTTTTGTTTTTGTTTTCATGTTTCATGTTTTCCTTCTTTCTCCTTCTCTCTTCTCATCATCTTTCTGTCACAGTTTCTTTGTTCTCAATCTTGTGTCATCATTGTATTCACGTTTCTGTTCCCAATGAGACTGAGACTACCACGCTCTTGCTGTTAAAAAAATAACTGGCATGTCGTAGATGCACGTCGTTAATGGACATCGTTGATGCACATGTTAATGGCATTTCATAAACACGTTGGGCACGCTGGATAGGACTACAGACGCATACGCTTTGGAACATTTCCCCAGCTCCTTCCCTACTACTGGAGTATTTCTGGCCGTCCATCATAAGTCCTCGTCTGGATCGTCCATGCCAATGTTCTCGTAGCCACCCATGCCATCAGGCCGCCCACAATATCGTCCTCGTCTGGCTGTCCTTGTCCCACGCCTGGCTGCGCACGACATGCCGCACGTAGTCTCGGTCCAGGCTCAGGTGCTCGTCGGTCGTGCGCTGCAGCGTCTGGAAGTGCCTGCAGCCGCGTCTTGATGGCAGCAACACGCTGTGCAAATTCCGTCTCAGTCATGTCCTCCTCCTCGGCAAGAACTCGAGATACGTGCCCGTGCGGCTGTCCTCCGGCCACTTCTATTGAAGTGGGTGCGCCGCTGTTGTTCGTCGTTGTTTCTGCCGACCGCAAAGCAGCCTTGATCATGCCCGAGCAATCATGTCCTGAACCAACGCTACGACCTCGGCCTCGCTGAACCCGGCCACGTCGTCTTGCGGTTCCGGCCCACAACCCAAGGGCCCGTGTTATCGGGTACTCGTTGCAGTGTTGCCCGGATGGCCGGGATGGAGATTTTGATATAGACGTCGCGGAGACGCGCAATCTGCCACTTGGGGTGTGCGGACACGACTTCGCTCACGAGGCCGGCCGTGCCATCCGCCGCAAGCACCTCCTGGCCAGCGCCACCTCGAGGTGCAGCGCCTGGGCGCTGGCGGACTGGAAATGCTCGGCAATCTCGAGGTAGAGCTTGTTGCAGACGAGCAGACGCGCGACACGGCGCCGGCCGTCTGTGCTGTGTGTGTTGGCGACGCGGCCAAAAAGCAACAGCCCTGTCAGGACCCAGAACTTGTGTGCCTCGACGGTGATCTTTGAGACACCGCTGTCGCGGACCAGGTAGGAGACGGCGCGCGCAAAGGCGGCGTGAGCAGCGGCCCAGTCACGGAGAGAGAGGTACAGCATGCCCACGGTGTAGTCGTACTCAAGAACCTGTGTGCTCTTAAGTGGTAGGGTGAGGCCCGTGTCCTTGGAAATGTACCAGGGCGCGGGAGGCTGCGGCTGCAGAGACGCTCGGACTCGCGGTGGTGGGCGGTGCGGGAAAAAAAGACAATCTCCTTGCCGAGGATGGGATAGGGCGGCAGCGCGTTGTTTGTATGATAGGCCAGCTTGGGCCAGGGTGAGGTGGTTGGAGGTCATCATGTGGCCAGCCGGGTCGATGGCTCTCGAGGGCGTGAGCCGAGCAGCTCGACGGCAAGTGGTGCCTGCACGGGTGAGAGGAAAAGGTTAGCACGAGGGCTGGAAAACAATAAACAAAGACAAACACAAGAAACCAAAAAGAGAGCAGCCACCTACGGGAATGATCTTGCCGGAGCCCGACGGCGGTAAAGACGTGCGTAAAAGGCCGAGCCAATGTAGGCGGACCTGCCGCGGATCAAAGGCCGCGAGCAGAGCCACAATTCTTGTTGGCAATGACGGGCGGACAGATGGGTAGAGAGCGTATTCGGTGGGTATTATGGTGTCGAGGAGCGCGAGTAGGAGTACGTGTGCACGGCGGGATTAAACGCTGTTTCGTGGAAGAAACAAGTGTGAGCAGACTGCACGCAGGATGGAAAAGGAAACAGAGACTAAAAAGAGACAAGGTTACGCACGTTGAGCAGAATCTGCGGCACATGTGCGGCCGACGATCTGGACAGACTCCTTGAAAAGGTTTCTGGACACGGCCGGCGCTGGATCTTGATGTTGCTTGTCGTAGACATCGTCGGTGAGCTGCTCTGCGTCCTGGCCCGCGGGCGGGAAAGCGCAGCAGGACCTCTGCAACCTGCTCCATCGTGAGGGAGGGCAGAGGGCGTCCAAAGCTGACGCGGTGCTGGAGGCTGGAATGCTGAAAGGTTGGAAAGGCTGGAAGGTCTGGAAGTCTCGCGATGTTGAGGTTGAAGCCAGCAACAGCTGTGGCGGGACAACGGCAAGTGCGGTCGGACCTCGCAGGCGGGGGCGGGACTGCGATCTCGTGCTGTAATTTGGAAGAAGGGGTGGGCAGGCGTGTCCCGGCGGGTTCTCAGCGTGGGACAGGAGGCTGTTGTCAAGACACCTTGCGGTTGTGTTTGCCGTGGTGGAGAGAGAGGAGTCAAATGTGGTGATAGCAACAGACGAGGCAGCTGCTACCGTCGTCTCGCCGTCGATGGGCTGGGGAAGCTGCCCCGCCAAAGCGCAAGTGTGGCTGAGCAGCACCGCCACAGCCAATATAGTCGTGCTGTATTAGTGAATACGGAGCGCTGTGTTGAGGGGCATTTCCTCACTAACTCTACTCGCAAGCAACAAATAAAGCATGCCATCGCTTATCCTCACAAATATTGGTCTTTATATTGACTTCCTTCTTGAACCTCGGAAATAATCGAAATCTACCTCAGAAAGGCTTCGCCCTAGTATCTAACAACTCGCCAGCGAGCTTCTGGTGCCCTGCAATGCCATCGATCAGCCTGGCTTTCCCTTTCTGTCTTCTTGCGGCTTTCCTTTTCTATCCGCAAGATCATGCCCAGTTCACACGCCTGAATATCATCGCGAGGCCTTTTGGTACCCATCGCCTGAATCAACCCACTAGAGAAGTAGAAAAAGAGAAGAAAATAAAGAAAAGAGACAAGAGAAAAGAGAAAAGAGAAAAGAGTAAGAGAAAGGCTGAAAATTTCACCATTCTAGACTCAAGTTGCCTCCCGCATCGGTCCCCGAATGCTCACCGAGTGCGGGATCCTGGCTGCCACGGCATGCCAACGATGTCGGCAAGGTCGTCTCTTGCGAAACAGTGCGTGTGGGCGGCCCAATGGGCCCAAACGAGCCGCGTCCGCCCATGTTGCCCAGCACACGTTCGGCCGTGTCGACCGGCTCGTCGTCGAGTGCACCTAGGAGTCAATGCGCGCACGACTCTGGCCGAAAGCGAGCCCAAACCCCATGGGATACATGCTTGCCGTGCTGCTGGTCAAGTCTGGCGGTGAAGGAGCCGGCTGCTCGCCAAAGCGCAGCCTGCGAGAAAAGATACCTGAGAGATGGTCTTGACCAGAACCCTGACCAAAGCTGTCTGTTGTTGGATTGCTAGCCGGCTGAGACGTGCGCCACGATGGCGCGTTAACACCACTGGACCGCCACGGGCCATCCATGTTGCTGCTGCCGCCGCTTCCGCTTCCGCTACCACTACCGCTACCGTCAGGCATACGGTTTCCGGTGACGACTGGACTGCCATTGCTACCAAAGGCTGGATAGAAGCACGAAGCTGCTTGGTAAAGACCCGTATTCTGCGGCCGTGGAGCCGGAGCAAGAGCTGGAGCAGGAGCTGGTGGAGGTGCTGCCGGTACAGCTGGGCCAGAAGCAGGGCACGAGAAACCTGGGTGGCTGGCAGAAGAAAGAAGGCCGGGGACAAATGCTGCTGTATGGGGAGCAAAAGAAGACGCTTGCTGCGGCTGAGCAGGCAGTGCAGGGGGGCTTGCATAGCAGAGGCTGCAGCATCCATGGTCAGGGTGGTCATGGAAGGCGCCTGTTCCTGTGGCTGCTGCTTCTTGTACCAGTTAGGGTATCCATGGAAGAGGCCGAGCGAACGCTGGATGTTGCGGTCATGAGGCATCTCGTGCTTGAACTTGCAGCCCTGCTGCGTAAAGGCACAAATGCCCTCGTGCACCCACTTGTCGCAGTACACCTTGTTCTTCTTGACATTGGCGCCGTTGGCACCAAAATGGGCGCTCCCCTGGCCAGGGCGTTGCATGAGAGGGACTGTATGTACGTGGGCGGCCGCGAGAGGTCCAAAGCTGGGCTGTTCAGCAAAAAAGGCCAAGTTAGTATCTGCTGACAGGATTGTTTTTTTTTCCCCTGGAACTTTGAATCATGAATCCTTACCTGCTGCACTGGTCGAGCCCCGTAGCCCAAGTAGGGCTGCGTGATGGGGTCTTGCAGCACGATCATGCCGTTGCTGCCACTCTGCAAGGCAGAGTACCCGGCACTGGGCGGAAGCATGTCGGCCGGCACAAGCCTTGTGTACAGGCCGTTTCCGCGGTCGAAGCAGTAGGCAAAGAAGCCGCTGGCCTGCTGGCTGGATCCACAGCAGTTTGGTCTGATGCAGCGGCTGCTGGATGAGGGCAGTGCTGCTGTTGCCGCTGCTGTTGCCGCTGCTGTTGCCGCTGCTGTTGCCGCTGCTGTTTCCACTGCTGTTTCCACTGCTGTTTCCACTGCTGTTGCGTCTGGAGCCTGGAAACCGAAAAGGTGTCGTGGGAGCAGCCTGGAGACGTTCCTGCCGAGGAAGGGCCTTGGTCTGCCGTGACGGACTTGCAGGCAGGCCGTCGCTGTCGCTGCCAGTTGACAAACCCAGACTCTGAGGCGACGAGCCAGGCTCGGAGCAGTCGTGGATCTGCGAGCCCTTTCCCCGGTTCGATATGGTCGCTGTGTCTGGGAGGGTGGGCTGGACAGAACGTCCTGGCACCGTTTCCCGTCACAGGGGACCCGGCAAGCATCTGAATGGTGATTCTGGAGACAGAGGCTCCATTGCCATGAAGCCCAAATTGTCTTGGTGGGAAGGTGGGTGCGGCGACTGGATAGCCAAGGTGGTGCCCTGCAACTGCGAGTTGGGCTGCCAGTAATGCCTCGCCGTGTGTCGAAAGGAGGCCGTGTCTGCGAAAAGGGGCCTGCTGGCTTGCTTGAAGCCTACTAGTAGTAGCTCTAATAGTAGATACGTGATGGCTGCTGGAAGTGGCTGGAGAGAGAGTGGTAGTGGTGGTGGTGGAGAGAAGAGAGACTTTGTTTGCGGAGCGCGTAGTGCGGCGACGTATAAATACTCGTGCCAGCCGGCAGTTGCTGACGACGAGGCCAGCCGTCCGGCGGGCTCGTTGCTTGGGCCACCGGCAGTGCTGGCGCGGCCTCTGCCCGTGCGATGCCTAGGCCGCCGTCCGATGTTGCCCGGGCCGCGCGGTCCTCGTCCGATGCTGGCCGGAGGAGCTGCTGCCGGCTGGTCAGTTGGCGATGTTGCGGGGCAAGAGGCGAAAGCAAAGGCGCTGCGGATGGAGAAGAGAGCTGCTGATGGCCCGTAGCCGGGTGGAGAGATCCACGGTGAAAGGTGCTAGAAGAGAGCGGGCGGCGGTGATCGTGGCGAGAATGGTGATCGACCCGGCTGCTGCAGAGGTCATTGGAAGCCTCCATTGCGCCGGAAGGAGGTCCGGAAAAAAAGCTCTATTTAAGTGACCAGCGGCAAAGAGCCTTTTCTCTTGTCACTGCCTGTTGTTCCTTCGTCCCGAGTATCTCACTAGCACGAGTGGTGTGAGAAAGGTGCAGAGGAGGAGAAGGCATCACTTGGATAATACATACCTTGTCACGGCCCTCGTCACTGGTCTGACAGAGTCACCTGGGGCTGTAACAAGCCGGGGTGAGCGAGAAAGGTGATGGAGGCGATGGAAGGGCACCGGTCAGATCGGCTGGTGTTGGAAAGCAAGTAAAAATGACCTGAAAAATAAAAACAAAAATCAAAGGATGAAGAATACACAAGGGCACAGATGGTAGCCTTGTTTTGGTGCCTCTCCGTGTCCCACCTCCTCTGATGTGACCGTTTGCTGCTTGCTGCTGTCTCTGAGCACGTTGCTGCTCCCACTTGTATGCTCCTCTCTTGAGGACTTTGTGTTCGGCTGCTGTGACTTGGGAGGCTTTTGGGGCTTCCTGGGCAAGACGGGTTGGAATTCGATGAGATATAGGAATGGCAATGATGGCTGCGGCAAGAGCGAATGGCTGTTGATCGCACTTGCCGTATAATTGAGTTCCTGGTATACGGCTATATATGATAGACAAAAAGGGAAGGAGTGCAGGCCAAGTTGACTACGAAAGTAAATGGGTTTGAGGGAAGGGAAACGCGAGCAAGCGATTATAAGAAGAAGGATGAAAGGCGCAGGGCTTTAATATGATTTTGTGCGTCAAGATGGTGGAGGACGAAGGGGAGGAAAGCTCCCAACGTGGCATCCGTGGCGTGTAAACAAGGTGTGGTCTTTTTCTTCTTCTTCTTTTTTTCTGCTTTCTTCTTTTTTTTTTCTCTCTCATATTTTATTTAAAAAAGAACATCTTCCGCCTGGTGCAAACAAAGAGAAACAGCAGAGGCGACTGCATGAGGCGACTGCATGAGGCGACTGCATGTTGAATGAGGACCAGACTGACCTTTCTTTTGTCTGCATGTTGCAATCACCGAGGCGGGGTGTGCCATAGAAAGTTCACCCCGAGATGGAGATGAAATAAAACTGTTGGAGTTCACCTTTTGGAGTGTATGGTCACATGATATATTGGCAGGCATACGATACTGAGATGCTCAATACTGAAAGAGACACGCTCCTGATCCGCGGAGGCATTCCTCCTCCTGTGATGTTTACTCCAAAGAACAGCCTTTCTAGACATTGCTCTTTCCATTGTCGATCTGTTAAAGTCATTTCAAGCGCGGCTGGTAACAGTGCCGCATATCAATGTGCAGAGGAGGCTGTCCACACGCCTCTACTTCGGACGCAGCAAAGCGAGAAAAAAAGCCCAAAAAAAGAAAGCTGACGGTCAATGGCCTACTGATCGCTTGGTTGATGCCACGTTATTACCCGTTGTCTTGGGCCCTGTGGCTCATGGCTCGCCGTTGGGAGCGACGAACTGGAGGGAACACGCCGGTTGCGTGCATATCTTGTGCACTGAAGGGCCGAAAGGAAGAGGCCAGGAGCCGGTGATATAGCTGGCCGAGCTGGACGAGATCTTTTGGCACATGCTGTACAATAAGAGAAGAAAAAAAAGGAGCTTTTGTTTGTCTCTTCCGGTCTGGAGCATACAGCAACGATACAGCAGTGGCCCTCTTCCTGTGCGAGAACCAACGTCACATCTGCTATTACACATACACGAGATGCCAAAAAAAAAGCCCTATTCTCCTTACCTCCCCTGTCCCTGACATAGGCTCTGTTACTCCGGTTGCGCAGACGCAGCGGTGAACTCTTGGCCTGTGTCATGGACTGCGTGTCTCGTACCTTTTTTTTCTTTTTTTTTCTTTCCTTTTCTAAATGTCTCGATGTGCACAGACTCACCCCTCTCTTGTGTTTCTTTCCAGGCAGCTAGATGCACAGATATTCTGCCTTGCGCCTGCTCCCCTTCATGGCATGCGAGTGAGACAGCTTTTGATAGCCAGCGTTGACAAAGGGGGGACGAACAGACACAAACTGGGTGTACAAACGCAAGCTGGAGTAACCATGAGAAAAGATAAAAGCACAGCGGCACAAAAAGGACAACGGTGAACGGGCACAGCAGCAAAACAAAATCGTTTATGGGACGAGGCACGGTGCCCTCTTGTCCTCCTGTCGCACCATTCTCCGCTTCACCTGGCATGCAACGATATTCTTCTTAATTGCACACCGATGCCTGGACGCCTAAACGTCTGAAAACCCGTATTCTGCGTTCGTTGTAAATTTGTCAAGCGCTATGCTCCAAAATCAAATCTATGGTTTCCTAGCCACCTTTTTAGCATTGCTCGCAGATGCTCCAGGCCCGCCGTTACATGTTGATGTTGGTTCCCGCTGCAAAACCTGTCCTGCAAAACCTGTCCCAGGTTTTTTTTTTTTTTGGTGCCGTATGCGCACGCAAATCGGGAAAGAAAAAGAAAGACCACAAAGGCACCACCGTATGCTCCCCCAAACAAAAAATCATCTTCCCTGTAGAGTATAAACACGAAACAAACAAAATCTCAACCAACCCAAACTCAAAAGTCGATTGAAAGGTAGACGCTAGCGTTGGCGTGTTGCTTGACGCGTTTTCTTGCGCGGGGGCTCAGTCTCCTCCACGGTCGCTTCCTTCTTCCGGCTCTGCTTCCGCGGGCGTGCCGGCGGGGGCTGCTCGCTGTGGAGGTGGCCTAGGTCTTCGAGTGCCATACTGTTGGTCCACTGAGTGCAGCGCAGGACCGTCGGGGACGGCTCGGGCGTGGGCGGTGTGGCGGGTGCGGCCTGGGAGCGCGTGCTCTTGCGCTTCCTTGTGCCGTTCGTGACCGGCTCTTCGGGCACCTCCTCCTTGTCCTTGTCCTTGTCCTTGTCGGCGCTGTTGGAGGTGCCGCTAATCTCCTCGGTGTCGGCAAGGGAGAGGTACTTCTTGCGGTTCTTCATGTGGGTGACAATCTTGCTTCGGAATGAAACCAGCTCCTTACGTAGCTTCATCTCGTTGAAACCACGAGGATCCAGCCACGTGATGAGCTCGTCGAGCTCGTTCGGATCCGAGAAATAGCCCCACTGGGTCGCACTGAAAACACTCGTCGGCCCTTCCTCGAGCTTCTTGCGCTCCGGCACCGTAATGTTGAACTTGGCCTTGTACTCGCTCTGGTACTCGGGGCCATGTCGATGTAGCCCTCGCGCTCAATCTCATCCGGCCCTTGCACCCAGATGCAGCCGTTGGCATACTCGGCCTCGGCCGTCGAGCTCGTTGGCAAGCCGCCGTAGGGCATGCCGTTGCGCTCAAACCAGTAGTACCGGTTCCAGAACCGGTCCTTGCCCAGGACACGCGTGCGTGGGCAGTCGGCTTCGCGCAGGTCATTGTCGAGCGTGGCGATTTCCTCCTCGCACTCCCGGATCTCCTCCTCCTTCTTTTCAATGTCGCGGAGGAGCTTGATGAACTGCTTGGACTGCTTGGGCATCTTGGCAGCAGCCTCCGCTTCCTTCTTGCGCTCCAGCTCCTCTTCAATCTTCCGCTTGCGCTCCGCGGCACGATCGTCGGCCCTACGCAAGGACCGCCCACGGGCGTTAACCGGAGGGGCATCATCGTCCTCCGTCTCTTCTTCGCCGGCAGCCGAGATGTCCTCCACGTCACTCATCTTGACGTCGACATCCGGCTTTGTAGACTCCTGCGGCGGAGAGGGCGGCATATTGTCCGGCAGAAGAATCTTGCGCTGCTCGTTCAGGGCCTTGAGGTCCTCAACACTAGGAACTAGTTAGCACACATTTTTATTTGGGTATTGCATGTTCGGGTAGGGCAGGGGAGGGGAGGGGGGTGGGAGGGACGTACTATTGCTTCTTCGACCGCTGCCACTCAATCTTCTCCTTCCGGTACTTGGTCATCTGCTCGTTGCAATCGTCCATGTAGCCGCGGACGGCCTTTGTCTGCATCGTGAGCATGCAAATGATCTGGAGCACTTGGACGCGGTAGTTGATGTCGAGGGCGGCATAGTGCTGGAACACGGTTTCCTTTGTCGCCTCGACATCCGGCGGCACAATTTGGGCCAGCAGCTCCTCGCAGATTTCCTGCGGCGCTCGTCTTTGGAAAGCTGGTAGAGAAGGCCGACAATCATAAGCTGCCAGCCCGCCGTCCTTGAAGTTTCGCTTGCGAAGCTCATCAATCCAGTCATAGCCTTCGAGCGCCTCCTCGGCGCTGTGAATAGCAACGGCCTCTTCTTCCACTTCTTCTTCCTTCTCTGCGGCGGCGGCTTCGGCAGCAAGACGCTCGGCTTCGACCTTGGCAAGGCTGCTCCGGGTTGCTCTGGTGGCCCGCGGTAAGGGCTCAGGTTCAGGCTCTTCTTCTTCCTCCTCCTCTTCCTCCTCGTCTTCGTCGTCCTCGTCTTCGTCGCCCTCACCCTCAATATCGGGAAGCTGGATTTGCACGGCACCCCCCTCGGCTTCGGACTGAACGAGCGTCTTAAGAACAGAGCAGTGGATTTCGTCAAAGAGCTGCACGGGTTCCTCGTCGGACGCAGACAGCAGGGCCTCGATGAAGTCGTCAAAAGTGAACGAGTCGAGTTTGAAGATCTCGCAATAGACGTTTAGCGTATCCCACGTTTCCAGAAGCTGGCCGACTGATTTCATCTGGATCTTCTGGGAGACAGGTAGCTGCTTCTTTGGGTCGACTTCGGTGGGCGGGTCGCTGCAGAGAAAATGGAGAGCAGGCCGTTTCGCGCCGCTCGGCTCGAGCTGGAGGTCTTCGATCGGGTATTTGGGCTGTGGCGGCGGCGGCGGCTGAGCGGGAGCTTGTGGCATGGAGTGACCTGACGGTGTGAGGTTGTGGTTCCGCATAGAGAGAGAAAACTTGAAAGAATTGTTCGGCAGAGGAAGATGGAAGAACTGGCCAGGCTGAGGGTGATCGGCAAAGCCATTGTGCCGGGATTTCGACGAACCATTCTTTTCATGACTTTGTTGCTGGCGCTGCTGTTGAGCAAGTTGGATGTGCTTTGCCTTGTGGCTCTTTGATGGCTTCAGATCTGGCAGGCGAAGGCCGCCAGACTCTTCAGGGCTACTTGGCCGCTGTTGAGGAGGCTGCTGAGATCGTTGTGCAGCAGTGATTGGCGTTTTTGAGCCTGCATCTGCTTACGCTCCATGAGCTTCGTGTTGTAGAGGAGGTTTGCAGGGACGCGTGTATCGATATGGTACTGCTCCGCAACATCGCTCTTGACCAGCCACGGAGCTCCGTTCCACGCCTCTCGTGCAACCGTCTTCTTGATGAATGAACGCAATACGGACTTGGTAAAGACTTTGCGGTCGCGGTAGATGTTGACTCTTCGAGGAATGCCTCTTCTCCGCGCCGGCCGTCGAGGCCAACAATGTATCGTGTGTAGGGGGGGTCAGAGTACCGTCGGGAAGGACCTTGCTGCCGTAGCGGGTCTTGTCGCGCACAATTCCATGCCGGCGCTCGGCGTCGGACATGATAACAGTGACTGCTTCGCCAGGGTGGTAGTCTGTCTTGAACTCGTCGTAGATCTGGTCTACCAGAGCGTCGATCCGGGAGACAGTCTGGAATTGTACACGGCGCAGGACCGGGCCTTTGAGGGCTTCGGGAAATGCTTGTTCGACTTCGGCGGCACCAGCACGCTGATGATACCAGACCTGTTAGTCATCGGCCACTTTCGCGGGGGATACAAACCGGAGCACGGCGATGGGGTGGGTGACAAACCTCGCTCTCAATGGCCTCGAAAAAAGTCAAGTTGGAGTGGCCGGTGATTTGGCAATTGAATTTGCGCTGTAGCAGGTAAGTCCATGTGTCAGTTTCTTTGCTTTGGGGCGTTGTACATCGGATGGCGCAACTCTGAGGACCAGTGTTATGCAGCCTGCAATCCATACCTGTTTGTAAAAATCCATCCTGAGAACTAATTAGCATCAAATGCCGGGGGGGGGGTGTAAAAAGAGCTTCAGATGCAAGAACACGTAACCTTGACAGGTAGGAGTCATATGAGTTAAAAACCTCGCCTGTGTGTTTTATATACCAGACCTGTGCGTTGGTTAGAAAGAAAATGTATGGGAACTATGCGATCCTAGCCCGCAGAAGACAAACCTCATCATTATCTCGCAGATTTGGCGGTGGTGGCCGAAGCTGGACCGGCTTGCGCTTGAACAGCACCTGTGAAAGCACATGTGAGCATTGGGAACAGCAAAAAGCCATTGACAGTCTCGAGGCGGACTTTGATACACAGAGACTCTGGTTTTATAGACGCAAGATACTTGCATATCAAAATGAAACTCGCCGCTCATTGAAGCTATCGAGAGCGAGTAGACGGGAGAGCATGACCTACCATGTTGGACTGGGTCGAAATACGGCAACTGTTTATGATCCCTTCCCGATGTTCGGATAAGGCAGTTGCAAAGTCTTTGAGAAATGTCAGTATGAGTGAGGTCTAGGCAAAGTTGCAATTTTGTTGCCCATCAGCAAAAAAGAGTTCTGTGAATGTGAATGTCTAGGTAAGATGAACATGTGGTGGGTGTGAATTGCGTGGCCTGTGAAGGGTTGTGAATTTCTTGGGGATGCCCGTGAGGCGTGTGGCATTAGTTTGTGGGCCAATGTGAGAAGGAGGCGGGAGGGACGAGGGCAGGGGCATATATGTGCGTGCGGGCATGCGAGCGGCGCAATGCCTGCCATGGCCGGATGTGTTGGCGGTCTTTGTGCTAATGAAGAAAGAGACGGAACTTTGTTTGGTAACGGGGAATTGTCGTGGCTGAGTGGGGAGAACAGAAGCCAGGGAAGCGAGGGAAGCGGAGGAGGACGGTTGGTTGGAGCTGACAGAAAGGGGAGGGCAGAGACAAGCGCTGAGGTGAGGACACCACCCCGGCGCGTGGGAAATCGAGCGCAGCGGGTGCAGCGCAAGCAGTGCAACCAAATGAGAGTTGGGCGAGAAGATGAGGAGCTCACAGGCAAGAAAACACACAAAAGAGACGCAGAAGCGGAGGAGATGTGGCAAGAGGAGGGCTGGTAAATGGTGGAGGCCGAAAGACGGAGGGCTACGTTTTGCGGGCAGATTTGACGACTTACACGAGATTGCGCGTGGTCGAGACGCGCACGCATATAAAGAAAGAGCAGCTTCGCCCGGAAACACGTGAAGCCCAAAATCAATGAAAAGAAGCGTGGCGGCGCGGTGTGGATGGCTCAAAAGCAGAGACTTCGAGCCTCGTCGCGTCGTTGGCCTTTGTTGTGGTGTTGGTGCGTGTGTGGCGGGAGAGTGGAGGTGGGCGTGTTTTGCGAGGAAGGAGGCAGAGAGAAGGGGCCAAATGCGCAAATCCGAAAGTGTCCCAAAAGGCGTGCCGGGGCGACGAGACAGATGCTGGCGGCGATGCGGCGATGCGGCGAGGAGTGGTGGCGGTGGGATAAAAATGAAGGTTGTCGAAATGTTGGCGTGGAAGAGGAAGGAGTCCAGGAAAAAAAAATGAGAAGGAGGGAGAGAAGGAAAGGTGGACGAGGCCGAAGGACATGGACGGAGGCGAAGTGGGACAGGGGAAGGAGCAACCGAGAAAGAGAACCAGGGAAGGGTAAAAGGTAAAAAAAACGAGACTAAGAGCCAGCGAGGCGGCGGCCGGCGGCGGAGGAGAAGGAGGTCGAGGGCAGGAGCGACACGACGGGGTGCAAGAGCGACGACAACAGACTAGTTCTGGCAAGAGCGGGTGTGAAAAACGAGCCGGTCGCGAGCCGCGACGAAGGAAAGAGCGAGGCAGGGGACGCGGTCGAGTAAACCTGTGAGGCAAGAGCAAATAACGGGCAACATGCAAAATGGCAAGTACGAGAATTTTTATGCGTAACGAGGCAAAGTAAAACAAATACTCGCAAGAAAAGCAGAATCAATTACGGAGTAGAGGAAGGAAGCTGTCGCCTCAGTCGATTTGGCAGGAGTCGCGCAAGCCTGCCTACCGACGCGCAAGGTACCGCTCCCGCGGTGTGGGTCCCCCACCATCTGGTCTCCCGCTTCGTCCTCCTCCCCAACGGTGTATTACCTCCTCCTTCCCTTCTCGTTTCTTTTCTGACGGGGCTCGACCAGGACATGCACGCCCATGCCTCCACCACCTTCCGGCAACGCCTCTGCATCGAGAGAACAGAATACACGACGTCTTTGGGATGCACGTCAAAATGTACCCCGACAATGGCAGAGATGTCTAGGCCGTCCTTGTTTTCCCACACATCTGCCGCCATGTGCAGGGGGCGTGTACATTCAAATTTGCATGCCCTCTCGTTGAATTGCGTTCAGCATCACGATGATTTTGAAACCACTTCTTTTTGTACTCGTTCGACGCGCCGTGAAAAGGGCTATCGAACGAGTATACTGATATGTTAAATTATGTCGCTGGTGAGTCAAGGAACTGGCGCTGGAAACTTTGTGCTGAAATCGCATCGCGGGTAGCCGAAAAGAAGCGAAAAGCACCAAGATCGCGCGCCAAACCGGGGAACGCACGCTTTCCACGTCCGAGTTTTGCGGCCGCATGCTGATGTAAAAAAGACTAAAATACACAGCATGATAGCTTTTTTGGTAAAATATTAAGAAGATGCCGCTTTTTATCTTTTCCTGGGTTGCTGTGCGGTGGAGTGGTTGGATATCTAGCAGCAAACCCGTGATGACGCTGAGGATCTGACGCATGAACCACCTTCTTTTATATTGACCCCTGAAATAAACAAACCCTTGGAGTAACTGACAAGATCAGAGTTGTTCTTTGCATGCTTGCTCGGAGCAATCACTTGGCTCGCGATTCCTTGCAACCTCTCGCGCAATGCTGTGAAATTCTATTCTTTGAATTGTGGGCGCGCGCGCCTTCTATGCGGCAGTCGTGGGCCTAAGAGATCAAAGGGCCTTGGACGAAGGCGACCCGGGTGCACCGGTTTTTTGGGGCACTTTTTTCCTCTGAATTTATTTTTTATTAAGAAAAAAATAAGGCTAAAGCTTAGATGTACCGCTCCACGTATACTTGTGTGAAAGGTACTAGGCTGGCTGAGAGCAATACCAAACCAATTTCTTCTTCAGCCTTGCATTCTGCAGGCGATTGGCTGGTGTGGTGTGCTGAATGGGGTTCCAGACAGGGGACAGAACAGGAAAGAGGGTAGAGCGAGTTGACTAGTCAGCGCGGGCCCATATAACAGTCCCAACACGGTTAGACATGTCACGTGTATCCCCTCCAGCTTCAACCTCACCTCTAGTTTTGCCGGCACCACAGCGTCTTCCGCATCAGGGAGGAGGCCCCGTCAGAACACTGCATGGCCGACACGCACCAGGCAAAGTCCTCTTCGAAACCGGCCGCACCGCCCATCCCATCGTTCACCTCACAGCACAGCTGTCACGTTATGTCGCTTCCGTGATCATATCGGATGGGATACAAGCACGCAGCTCTGTTTACCCCGACAAGTTGACGTGCAATCGATTATTTCTTTATTTCTGATGCGTCTCTAGTTGAAATTGATTCTATGATTCTGCATCTATTTGGCTCGCTGTATTTCTTTGTTATTTCCCGTGTAGTTTGAGCAAGCTACGAGTCCTCGTTTCACGAGGTAAAGTACACAACGAGGAAGCCGACCCAGCTGCCGACAACGCCAATGGCAGAGTAGGAGCTGGTAAACATCAACGGCAAGAACTCGTACCGTGCACCAAAGACGAGCTGGTGCAGGAGGGAGCAGTAGACAATCAATGGGATGCTGACCGCGATATACAACGTGCTGAACCGGTCAAACAGGAAAAAACGGGCACGCGCAGATGCAGGTGCCAGTCTATCAAACGCCAAACAGGAAGAGCACGAGCCAGAAGATGGTGTACACCGTCTTGATCGGGAACTCGGCCGGCGTAAATAGCAGAGGGAAGAGGGACACATGGCCGGCGACGGCGAGTGGGCGGAAAGCGCTTAGGTACCGCCGGTTCTTGAGCGCCAGCAGCTGAACGGGATAATCGACCAGGAGCACAGCCTTTTCATGAACATGCCAGCCAAAGAGGAACGATGCGTAGCCGCACAGCGTGACGGCGCCGATAAAGTTGTCCCATGTCGGCGAGGAAAACAGTTGCAGCAGAGGCAGCGCCTGGAAAACAATGGTGAGGATAAAGCACGTGCGAGGACTGACATCGGGCAGCACCGCAAACGCCGTATCGCCGACCAGACCACGGGTGACGCTGGTCAGCGCCTCCGTCTTGACATGCCATCCAAAGCGTGGGGCAACTTGGCTTTTTGGTCAGAAATAGTCCTTATAAGAATGGGGGAGGGGGGGTGTAAGCAGAGTGTTACCATAAATCAGCCACACGATCCGTGAACGAGTACATGGCCCAGATGTTGGGCGCCCAGTACGCGTGGCAAAGGCCACGTGAGAAGGGGAACAGCCGGTTCAGGATCTGCGGGAGCTGGTTCTTGAGCGCAAATGGCCCAAACGCAACGCCCAAAATCGCGCCGATGCCCGACGCGAGCTTGACGCAGTTCAGCCACTGGATCTTGAAGATGGACTTGGGGAGAGGCAGTAGGCGCGCAGCAAGAAGACAATATATGCGGGCGCGAGGTACGCGTAGATGTGCTTCATGCAGAGCAAGACGGCAAACACGAGGCCGCTGGCCAGAAAGCGTCGACTTCTTCTTCGCCAGAACCAGCGAGTACAACAAGGATGCCGTAGAGGAAGCCATTGTACTGGAAGTGGATGTGGTCGATGATGAGGAGGCCGGGCGACAGGAGGATCGAGATGGCCACGGCTTGGGCGGCGGCGCTTGGCAGGGCCGTGGCAGGAGTCGACAAACTTTTGCAGCGCAAAGACGAGAAAGACCTCGGTGGCGAGGACGGTCGAGCGCTGGAAGTAGACCGTCTCCCAGCTGGCGTAGTTGAGGTTGCGGACGCGAAGCATGGCCGGGTCGACGAGGGCTGCCGCCTTGGACATCACCCACTCAAAGTAGGCAAAGAAGGGCGGGTAGTCGAGAGTCCATTCTGACAGTGGTGCTCGTAGTACCAGTCCCAAAGCGCAGACTGTTGGTGATGCAAAGCCAATTGCGGTGGACCTCAAAGTCGGTCGATTTGCTGGAGCGCGTCGAGGTCAGCTTTATTACGAAGCAAAAAAGGGGGAATACGCAGAACGCGGCTGCGCAGACTCACTATCCGGAACAGAGGAATTTGAACGCCGCAGCGACATCGCGCACTGCGTAATCGAAGGATAGTATTCTACCGCCATTGGAACATGCTGGGTTGCTGCCAACCGTGATCTCGAGTTGCTGGAGCGAGATGTGGCGATGGCCGGTTTGCGTTGAGCTCGGCTTTTGGAGCTTTCCAGAAAAGCTTAGTGCTGTTCCGCCATTGGCCAACCGCGCAGCCAGAGGCGCACACCGTGGGATTTGGCTTGACGTCTCCCCAGCCACAAGCTTCCAAAGCGATCCCCACAGGAATACTTTGTATTACTGCTATGACGCGACAGGCAGGCACGAGACAGCTTCAACTTTGACGTTCTGTGGACGGAAGGAGAGACACACGGCCCCATGGCTCTTTCCAAATCTGGGAATCTGTGACAGGCTGAAATATCCCCTTCACCCTCTTAATTTCTGCGAGGAAAATACGAGTACTCGTACGTCGAATCTGGCTCAGGCCTGAAATGGCTGTGGTACGTAGCATCTTGTCGGAGCTTGGACGCTTGCAGAAGCTCTCCTTTGTCTGGCGGGTCCTGCCTGTAACACCGCATTCTGGTCCTCTACGGGCACCAAAAAATGGGGGAACGCCTCTTGTCTCAAACTGGCGCGCTAAAACGAGCGACTGCCCCGACAGCCCCTGGTTCCAGAAGCTGGAAATGCGACGGCGGATCGCACTTGCTCTATTCAAGTCTATCTGGGCCTGTTTCGTCACCGTAGGGGAAATTAAGCTTGCACCTTAAAAGCTTCACCACACCCAGTACTGTCGACAAAACTGCATACGACAGCCGCCCGTCCACTCAACGACAAACTTGCGAAGCGAGACGAAAGCGCCAGTTTTTGGATACAATACTAATACTTTTGTCGGGCTTTCTTCGGTGGCAAAGACACGCGACAGGCGCCGCTATCCAAATCCGTCAAGCAAGACCCGGACGGAACTCGAGGCAATTCAGCCAAATTGCGGACAAAAAAAAACAAAAAAAAAGACAGCTTTGGAGTTCCCGAGTTTTCTTTTTTGGGACGACTTGTGTGTGTCCCTTCCCGAACCTGCACAAGCTGTCCTAAAGGCCTGGCAAGTCCGAGACGCGTCCCGTCTCTAGCCGTTGGACGACGCAGCAGAAGCCTCCTTTGATCTTTCTTTGCGTCTTTGTCCTTGCCTGTGCATCTCGGGGAGAACTTGCAGACTTTCGGACAGACCGTCTTGGGCGACGACAGTCAGATCGAACATTGGACAGGAGCCAAAGAAGAGATAGACACCAAAGACAGGATGCGGATCTCAACAGCCTCTCTGGCGTGGAGCTGGGGCTCTTTGGCGCAGCGCAGGCACAATTTTCTCGTCAGCGAGCTCAGTTTTGGATACACCCAACCAGGTATACAACTCCGGTCGAATCCCAGGGGTCTTGACTGTGGCAGGGCCTAACACCACTCCAGAATAGCACCGGAACACTCGCGCACCATCCCCCACTTTGAGCTTCAGGCAACCCCTACCCGCCCGAAATCCTCTCCAACAAGCTGATCTTGACGCCCGCGGCGCCAGCACGGCAACCAGCGCGGCGCCGTGTGGTCGGAGCGGACGCTGGACTACCAGCGATGGCTGGCCGACGTTGAATTTGCCGTGTTGAGCGGGCCCGAGAGCGCGGCGGCGCAACCTCAACATTTGGCTGGTCAAGGACGGCCCGACCAACGTTGGCACCAGCAGCGTATACACGGTGGGACGGTTGAGGGCTTGGTTCTCGTGCTGGACGCAAACGGCGCGCGCGGCGGCGGCTCTCTGCGGGGCTACCTCAACGACGCACCAACGGAGTACAAGGCGCTGACGGGCATCGACAGCCTGGCGTTTGCGCACTGCGACTACCCTTCCGCAACCTGGGCCGCCCCGCGCAGGTTCAAGATCCAGCAGACGGACCGGGTGTTTCAGCGTGGAGCTGGACGGCCACCTGTGCTTCTCGAGCGAGGACGTGGTGATCCCGACGGGCTACCGGCTCGGTGTCACGGCGGCATCGGCGATGTGCCCGACTCGGCCGAGATCTTCAAGGTCGTCGTCATGCACGACAACAACGACCACAGCTTACCAGGACTCGCACGAGCACCAGCAGAACCAGCAGAACCAGCACGAGTTCCACGAAACCCCCCAGCAGCCCGTGGCTGGCGGCGAGGGACATGCGCCCGTGCGCATCAGCCGGGCAGGCATGGTCGCGGACACCCCCGACGCCCAGGCCTATGAGCGGGACAGTATTCCCGACACCGAGGCCAGCTCCATCACGAGCTCCAAGGCCCAATTTGCTGATCTGCACAACCGGCTGCAGAGCGTGAACCACCATCTGTCGACCATCTTCCGCCAGGTGGCGTCGTCCGACCAGCTGGGCGAGAAGCGCACGAGGAGGTGTCGATCCAGCTGGGCCAGCTCAAGGGCCTGCTGTCCAAGCTGGACCGGCTGGACATGATCGAGGACAAGCTCGAGCAGATGGAACGGGACATGAAGTCGCTGAACAGTGAGCTGCGCCAGTCGGTGCCAACGCCGAAAGAGCGCTGTCAAGTACCACGTGTCGGGCCACCTCGAGGGCCACCACGACAAGCTGGCCGAGACGCTGCGGCACCCAGGCCACGGCCGCCTCATCCTTGTCATTGTTGCTGGCCAGCTGCTTGTGGTTGTTTCGTATCTTGTCTACAAGCGCCGCAAGGCCAGCTCGCACAAGAAGTACCTGTAGACGCAGATTGTGGTGGATGCGGATGCGATTTCTTTTTGAAACCCGAAATCGGGTTGGAGACGCTGGATATTAACGAGTAAGATCATGAGGTTTGTGAACGGGACGACGGGAAACGAGAGAGAAAAAACAGCGTTGTACCATGGATCAGGTGAGGATTGCCTATTGTGTGTTTGATTATTTTCTGTTGGCCTTTTGCGCACATTGGCCGAGTATCTTTCTGTCTTTTTTTTTTTTTGATCAAGCGAGTTCCTTTAGAATATACATATTTGTTTCTCACCTTTGGCGGGACGCTCAATAATGGAAGCGATTGTTATATGATTTGGCATGCTGTGCTGGTTGTGCTATTTATACAGAGTGGTAGATCTATGTAGATGGTGGGACATGGCTCGGATGATCAGTACAAAGTATTCGAAAAGATGGTGGCAATGCTCATTTCCCGTTGATGATGCGGAGGGCCTCGTCGCCCTTTGGTGCCGTCGTCAGGTTGTCATGGCCGTCTTTTGTCACAAGCAGACAGTCCTCAATGCGCACACCGCCCACGCCATAGTACTTCTCCAACACGCTCTTGTCAATGTACTTGGCGTGGGTCGGATCGGGCCAAGAAGAAACGGACTCAATGTAGGCCGGCAAAAGTAGCTGCAGGTGCTGTTAGTCTTATCCTTTAAAACTTGAAAACCCTTTGTGGGAAGCGGGCAACTTATACATATACTCACATTCCTGCTCGACAGTCAACTATCAGCCTGGCTCAAGTAACCGCACTTCTGTCTTGCTGCGTGAAAAAAGGCCGACACATTACCGTTGGATATGGAGGCTGCCTCGCTCATCAGCGTCGCATACAATCGGGCGTCACGGAGCTTGCCGCTTTTTCATGCCGCCCAGCTGCCCCGAACGTGCCGCGTGCGCGTGGGAACAAGGTCTTGGCTGGTGTTTGCTGCGTCGGTTGGGGCCGCGAACATGAGGTCTGAGGTAGAGCACATCGTGTCACCTCGAGGCTCGACATTTGGTGGCCGAGGCCGTGCGGGGAAGAAGCCGAGATGGTGCCCTGGGCGAGAATCTTCTGTTGGCGAACCGTCCTTGAGATGCCCAGACGCAAGGAGCTCCTGCGCCGGGACATAAGGCGCTAATGACAGGTGCAGATAGGCAAACGGTGCACCCGGGCTTGAAGCGCGCAAACACTTCGTTCTGCATGCGCTGCACGCCGAGTAGATGGCCCGCCGCCCTTCGGGCGTGAAAGTGGTGCCCGAGATGGGGAAGGTGCGCGTGACGTCCGAGGCGTAGAGGTCCCACTCGGCCCCGCGTCGAGGCAGACCGAGCTGGCGTCCGGCTAGGCTCGTCGTTTGCCAAAGTAGTGCAGGACACCGGCATTGGGCCCCGAGCCGGCAATGACGGGGTACCCTGGTGCTTGGCGCCATGGACGGCCAGGCAGTGGTCGAGGAACCAGCCTCAATGTCTTGCTCGTTGGCCATGCCTTGAGCTGGCGCAGAACGGCGGTGTGGCGGCCGAGCTGATATCATTGCCTTGCGGATAAGGCCGATCTCGTATGGCGGTCTTGACCACGCGTGCGGCGTCCATGGCTGGCAGGCAGGGCGTGTCGAGTCGAGAGTGAAGGCAACGCCGGCGCCGTTCTCGCCCCCTGAGACATCCGGGATCTGGTCAGAGTGCAGCACGAACAGCGTGTGGATGGCGATGGCGATGACGACGAAGAAGCAGGCGCTCTCTTGCTCGAGTTGCTCGAGCCGTGGCACTGCGGCTGTTCTTGTCACTGCAAAAGTTGCTGCCGATGGACGCGCCGACACGGACGACATCGGCGGTGTTGGCGCCACGAGGGCGAGGCGCTTGCGCAGGAAGGGCGTCCAGGTCCTTGGTATAGCGCACGCCGTCGAGATCGGTCGTGGCTAGACACTCCTTGGGTCCCGGGCTTGTGCCGTACCACAGCACTCTGGCGTGGATCGATGTACGGCACCCAGAGCACGAGGGAGTCGCGGGCGAGATCGTATGTCACAGCGCAAGTTGTCAAAGTTTGCGCCAGCAATGTAGTAGAAGCTGCAAAGTTAGCCAATGGCTCCCAGAGTGGCCCGTGATAAAATCTTGAAGAGGAAGGGAGCTCCTACTATCGTCTCTGCCGGAACTGTGGTCCCTGTCCGAGTCCTCGTACAGCTGGGTTGGCAGACCGGGCAGGTAGATAGGCCTTCTTGACGCCGAGCTCCCTGGCTACCTTTTGGGCATGGAGCTTGGCTAAAGAGGAGAGACTGTGTCAGCACGTTCCCTCATCTCGGCCAGGATGAAGGGGCTGTTGCAATGTGAGGCAGACATACCGGGATACTTCTGCCTTGAAGATGCCACCGGGCCACGGCAACAATGTCTCAAAGGCATCTTCGAGTGTGGGACACCTTCAGCTCGATAGACCTGTCGGGCAGACGCCTGTCAGATGGAAACTCCCAGCGAAAAAAAAGACAAAAAACAACAGCTTGTTGAAAATCGAGGACGCATTACAAATGCACCAAACTCCTCGACAAAGATCAGATCGTGGTCGATGGACTTCCGGCAGCGGACGACTGCCGGCAGCTCCTGCCTCATTTTCGTAATGTGTTTCCAACTCGCCCTGGGCGTACCGTTGGTTCAGAAGCTCGACGGGAAAGGTGCCAGGAGCTGTATGTTCCGTGGCGGGCCGGGCCGATAAGACACCTGTTGCGGATATCGGACGAGATGACGCGCCTGGCAATGAAACTGCGCAATACCGATGTTGCTTGGCAGACGAATGACGATAGAAAAGCAGAAGTTAAGTGCGATGCAGCGAGAGATGTTAGTGACACGGCGGCGTCGAGGCGAGACGAGGCGAAGCGCAAGTGAGGTTATCAGTCGGATGACGAGGACGAGATGGGGAAAGAGTGAGGAGAGAGACAGCTGCGAGCGAGAGAGGAGGCAGGAGGTGGGTTTCGGGCGGAGCTGCGCACGCCAGGAACGGCTAAGCGCAGCCAGGTGTGCTCCATCAAAGTGGACCATGGGCCCCCACTTGTGCTCAATCGCAGCTTCCTTTTATGGAGTAATCCACCCGAGAATGAGAACATTGATAGACAGCCACTGACACCGCCAAAAACGGAACCCTCACAGTTGCTGTTGAGTGCGGATGACGCCTTTTGGTATTTTGACATATCAATGCTACTCCGATATCCGCGACATGTACATATGTTACAGAATTAAAGGTTGCTCTAATTCTTACAAGCTCTCGAACAACGACTGAGCGGGAGGTGCTGGTGGTCTGGACGGCAATACACACTATACGGGGTAGGTGCGACGCACATCGCACATCGTTGTTGCCCTGTGCTCAGTGTGCTGGCCTGCCTCGGCGGTGTTTACAAAAAATGCAGGCTGTCCTGTGGGTTTTTGCATCTTCGTGAGTGACCTGTCGACAGCCTCAAATATATACACGTGCATCTCGCGAAAACGGTGCTTATAAAGTGCTCGCTTTAACGCTGCACTGAGTATATTATGACGTCCTCGCCGGGGCCCGTATGCAAATGATGTTCGGGGTAGCAGGGGTAAGGCCATGCGGCTTAACAATATGGTATCATATCCTCCCAAATGGTATTAAATGGTATTAAATGGTATTATATGGTATTGAAATACAGAGAAATCCATGTTCGCTGCCCGTCGTCAAATCATCACCCTGTCCACACCACCAACCATGTCCTAGCAGGGTTTCCGTTTCCAAATATCCAGATCCAGACGTTTGTACTAAACCCTCGTTCAAAGTGCTTTTGTAGTTTCCATACGTACATGCTGCACATTTCGTAAATATACATTGAATATCTTGGCTCGCCCGGTTTCGATCCGCAGTAGGTGGCGTGGCAATCGTGCATCGAGCATTGAGCATTGAGCATTGGTTATTTGGACTCTCCAGATTTGGCTCTAAAGGTGCTACTGGTATTTGACCTGAAAATATGTGTTGTAGGTACTGGCCCCAAACATGTCGTTCATCTCGCACTGTTGCTGTTGAGGGTGCTGCGGGTGCTGCGGGTGCTGCTGGGGGATCTGTTGATGTTGTTGTTGCTGTCGCTGGTGATGTTGATGCTGGTGCTGCTGGTGCTGGTGCTGTTGCTGTTGTTGCCGTTGGTGGTGTGCGTGTGCAGCCTGCTGCTGCTGGGCGTTTTTTGGGCTGTGCTTGTTGCAGCGTGAGCAAACTGTTGGCGCTATACATCTCGGGAAGCGAGGTCGATGCCTGCAGGGGCACCGGACGGCTGCATCAAGTACGAAGGTACTGGGCCGAGGAGCTGGCCTTCAATTTCGCCGTACATGCTGGGTGCGTAGAACTGCATCGCATCGGGTGCTGTTGCTGGCCGTGTGAAGCAGCTCCACCGTTGCTAGGAGCACCATGCGCCTCAGCGCCACCACCGCTGGCATTGCTGCTACCACCGCCCCAGTGTTGGCCCCGCCGTTGATATCGCCCATGAAATTCTGGAGTCCAAAGTCCATGATAGGCTGGCTAGGATAGGCAAATGGATCGCTGGATGAGAACAGCACGGCATCGAGTTTGTACAGGGGGTTTGTCGTGGCCGAAAGCGATCCGTCTGACGCCGTTTATGCCGAGGAACGTGCCGACACCGGTGTTGCTGGCCGTGTGAAGCAGCTCCACCGTTGCTAGGAGCACCATGCGCCTGCAAAGGATAGCCGCCTGCGGATCGCTGGGCTCGTTGATGGCGTGCCGCTCGATTCGGGACTTCCTGTAGCCGAGGGAATATCGAGCGGGAGAAGATCGTGGAAGTTGCCGACGAATGGCGCTCCTGAAAGGCCTTGTGGTTGCTGCTGCTGCTGCTGCTGTTGGTATTGTTGTTGTTGTTGTTGTTGTTGTTGTTGTTGCTGCTGCTGTAGGATAAGTTGTTGCTGCTGTTGGATCGCATCCAAACGACATACGGTGTTGAGATACAGGCCCGCGGCTGATCTCGTTGGAACGGCGGGCATTTGGGGACAACCGGATGGAGAACGGGCAGGTTTGACATGACTACTTGGGCACCCTTGGGCCCTGGGGCGGATCGTTTTCTTGTGGGAGGTGTCGGTCGTGCCTTGCCCTTTTTTAAGCGGTCCGGCAGCTGTTCGAAATAGTGTCTAAGAACAAGTGTTAAGAAAGCGCACACCCTCCCCAACCACTTTTGTTGTAAAGCATGCACGGCATTCCCACTTACATTTAGGGCATCTCCGTAACACGGTCTGCGGCCATGCTCCTTTTTGAAAGGCTCGCAATGACAGCCTTTCCCGATAACAGCATCAGCAAGATCTCGGGCGAACCGGGCTTGTCCGGGTTCTCCAAGGCGTAGTACACGAGCGACAGAATAGCCAAAGAAATTCGGTATAGAGGATGAACAGTAGGGACCGATCAAGACGGCTTGCTTGCGAATTTCGAGGCCAATGTGCACAATGTTCCTTGAGAATACTGACAGCAGCAGCCGGCAGGCGTAATTACCGGTCATCGACCTCGTGGCCCGCCGGCACACGTGGCGACACATATTGGAGGAATGGCCGGTACATCATCATCTGGACATGTGCGTATGCAAAGCGCAGCAGGGTGCGGACCCGAATCACTTCAATGGGCCCATCCGGGCTCGGTCGCCAGTATGCCGGCAGCTGCTCGTACCAGGCGTGGAGCTCACGTTCAATCTCTTTGATTCTGGAGTAGCTGATCATATAGGTGGATGATCTTGATCCTGCGTCTTGAGTTGGAGGGCTGCCTGGTATCCGCCGAACTGGATAGACACATCTGACGGCCTTGGCGAGGATCTCTGTGAGCTTCGTGTAGGCGTTGCATGCTTGGTAGAAATGATGGCGTGCCTGGTGGCGTGGGTTGTACTATGGCCATTCTTTGTGATGTACTCATCGTCGATCTCGGTCGGAAGTGGCTGGTCAATATCCTCATCGTGGAGAGACATGGGGAACCCGAGCAGTGCGGACACATAAGTATCCATCTGGCGAATGACGTAAAAGACCCGGCGACGTGATTCATTCTCTATCGGGTTGAGTTTGACGTGTGGTAGATCGCGGTGTAAGCCCATACGCAATGCGGCCCGGAGAGCGATGCCCACGAAAGAGTAGCAGCCGCTCAAGTTCGAAGTAGCCTGCAGGAAGAGAATCATAAACAGAAGCGCCTGTAGAGATGTCAAATCGCGGCATTCGGTGATATCTTGTAGCAAAACGCGGGCAGTTGCGTAAAATTTGAGCCTATAAATGTCAGCAAGTACATACGAATGTTGGGTGTAAATCTTGAACCTGTAAACGCACCCTTCTTCCAATGCCGCCTTATAATGAACCGGGTTTTCGGATTCGCCTTCCTCGGAGATGTTGTACATGCAGCCAAGGGCAAGCACGGAATAAAACAGGCTCAGCGACCGGTGATCGTCAGGGCCCAGATTTTCGGGGCCCTTTTTCGTACAAGCGATCAAAAGTCTCAAAGAACGACGGCACGTGGACGATGCGGAGCAAGCAGGTGGCGCAGTTCAGAGAAAAATAGCAGAGCGTCGAGCGTGGTCTTGTAAAGGCAGATTATAATAGGGCGGCACAGAGTTCGAATCAAATGGCGAGCTTCCTGCGGACCGTGGCGAGTCAAGGCTGAAAACGCCGGGGTATCGAGGTGGGCGAGCCAAGTAAGGCACGAGCGAATCACGGCCAAGGAGGCCATGGAAGTTTTCCTTCATTTTCCGCAGAAAGACAGCACCTGACGATTTGCCGTGGAAGTTCCATTCACCACCCTCCGTCAGGTCAAGCTGGCCAATTGACTCAATCATAGACATCAGCTCTTCGCCATCAGTATCTGCAGCATTGCCACCCGAATCGCTGGGCTGTCGTTGCTGCTGTCGCTGCTGTTGCTGTTGCTGCCGCCGCTGCTGCTGCTGCTGCAGTTGCAACTGCTGCTGCATGTGCATCTGCTCTTCCTGTCGCTGCTTTGCGGCTTGCGCACGCGCACGCGCACGGTTCTCAAACTCCTGTTGAACCATGGGTCAAGATTGGGATCTGTCAAGTCCACATCTGGCATGAATTTGCGGAGGAGGATCTCGGCTCGGTGTAACTTGTTTTCCAACGCCTCAATGTACTGTGGCGCCGGGTTCCTGCGCCGGTTCGAGGGTTTATCGTATGTGCACTCTGGTTTTTATCGCACGTTAGACCTTCGCCACAATCCTAGGAGGCAACCGAAACCGCAGCTGTGATGCTGGACACCACTCACCATAGCTATAGACGGAGCAATGAGTACATGGCTGCTTCCCGTCGCACTTGATCTTCTTTCGACGACACTCATCACATGCTCGTGTTACGCGCCGGCGCTTGTGGACCGGCATGGACATGGACGCGTCACCCGAGCCGAGGTGGGCGCCGTCGGTCACGGAGCCTTCCGCTTTGATATCGACCTGGTCGTCGTCGGCAGAATGGAGGCTGCCGGCAACGGAGGGCGCGTCGTGCGCCTGCCAGCTGGAGGCACCGCCAGACTCATCATCCGACATTGCTGGTGACAGTGCCGCTTCCATGGCATCAGATGCGGCGCTGGCCGCGGCGCTGTCCTAATATGAGGGAGTAGATCGGGTGGTCCTGGTGAAAGATGGCAGCGGCCGTGCAGGGAGAACGGTTCTTTGACTTATGGACCTGTTGCTGTCGGATTCGAAAACGGGAGAGCGGTCGTCGATTTGCCTATCAGTGCGGGAAGGCCCTGCTGAGCTTGAACGAACGCAAGGGTGAAGCACAACGGTCGTTGCCTGTTCAACGAGTCCGTTGATTTTCAAGACCGAGAGCCAAGTTCAATCGAGCCCGTCACGTTGAGATCAGGAGTATATCATGGCCTGACAGCAGAAAATGGGGAGCGAGAGTTGTTTGTGCAGTTGTCCTGCCACAATTGTCGTCGACTGCAACCAGCAATGGACCTCCACTAGGCGCAGTAAAAAAAAGAAGAAAAAAGAGAGGAGACCAGTGTATGCGAGGCGAGCTTGAAGAGTGTTATACGACGCAGAGCAATGGCAAGTCCCAAGCAAAACTCGCGCCGAGAATGTGAGAAAAAGAGCGACGATATGGCGAAATTAAGACCTGCTGGGGCCGACACGGTGAGGCAGACACGAGCGTCGAAAAACGAGCGAGTCACACTGTTGGGAGGCGGTGCGAAGAGCAGTCGAGAAAAGAAAAAAGAAAGAGGAGAAGAGGCAAAGGAGACGTGACCGCAGCTCGGCGACAGTGTATCTCCGACTTTTCTCTGCCTGGAGAGGTCGATACAGTAGGCTGTAAAAGGGCCTGGCAGTGCTGTCTCTAGGGTTGTTGACAAGACCTGGGCGTGCTCCGTAGTTTGCAGGCACAAGTCGAACATCCGGCTTCTCAGATGGCGGAGTGGCAGAGACAGAAACAGAAAAGAGAAGGGGAAGAAAGAAACAGGGCTTCCCTTCCTCCACGTTCTCCAGAAGAAAACACCCCTCGATGCGCCTCGAGAAGACGGGGTGTGGCAAAGAAGGTGACTTGTGTCATGGAATAAATTCGACAGAAAGAAGAGGACAAAAAAATACGACGAGGAGCTGTGAGCAGCGTGGTAGACTAACAACGGCAGGGGGGACAGAAGGTTGTTAACGGGTGGAGGAAATGTGGAGAGGCACTGCGCCAGAGACTTTTTTCGAGTCTTGGGGTCAGCGGGTGGGCCCTCAGCCAAGTACCCAGTACACGGTGTGCAGCGCAAGGATCGCAAGGATGATGAATGGAGAGGAGAGAAGAGACGAGCAAGCCGGGAGAGGGTTGTGGACCAGGCAAGAAGAGGGTGTGGGCGTGAGTGTTGCGATAGCCGCCGGGTTTGGATATGACAGGACAGATGCTGCCCTGGGGCAGCAGGCGCTGAGAGGAGAGATGTCTATGTACGAACTCTGTAAGTACGAATAGAGGATGGCAAGGTCTGGAATAGCGGTGCCAGGACGAGGACGGGTTGTGGCTACACGGGCGGGGAGGGTAGCAGTCGCAGAGAGACTCGGGAGGAGAAATGGGAAGAAGGACAAAATGGGCAAAAGGGGCAAAAGGCTTTGAGGAAGCGTCGAGATGGGGACAGAACTGACAGCGGCGGCCAGGCAGGAGCTAGGTTCCCCGGCCAGGCAAGAGCGAAGCAGCGAGCATTTTTATGATAGGAAAGCGCTATGGAACATCTTTCCTGCGACAGGGCCGATAGGGGACAAAGAGGGAGAGCAACCGGAAGGCACGAACGAGAGTCTGTATGGAGTACTCGTACGTGTACATGTATTAGTGGGCTTTAGCGGTGGACAAGGGAACTCAACATGGAGGTGAATTGATGGGACCAAAACGTGCGTCATGGTACGGTATGAAGCGAGCGGATCTTTGGGGTCCGTGAAGTGCTCGGCACGGTGCTCTACGACGTATCTCACTGCCAGTCCATGGGCGGTGGCTATCAGAAATTAACGGGTTGCCCATCGATCTGAGCCTGGGGATTGATCTTATTTGGAACGCAGGAAACGATGAGGTAATGGCGTGGGTTCGGGGAGAAAGGGGGCAGGAGCCATACACCGGGTGTATTGGCAGGCAAGAGCGCAATGCAATATCGTAGTATTGCGAATACGACGAGTCTGGGAGCATCCAGTGCGAGTTGTGCCCATGGCAGATAACCTCCAATATATACTCGTATGTACGGAGTACATGTAAGTACAATCTGCATCCCCGACAGCCACCAAGCAAGGTGCAGGAGCGGGAGGAAGAGTAACGTTGACGGTGCTGGAGCAGCCAATCTAAGGGCAATCAATGCAGAGCCTGGCCAATCCCATAGAAATTGCCAGTGTTCAAGGACAACAGGGGTGGCCGGGCTGTAAGAGAGAACAGGTGCTGAACGAAAGCGGCTGCACGCTGCATGAGGGCGCGAGTGAGAAGGAGAAGAAAAAACACCGAAAAGAACGACAGAACGAAGAACAAAGAACGAAGAACGAAAAGACCCGAAAAGAGCCCCAAAACCAGTCCAAGGGCAGGCCACAGCCCAGCAGAACTCCATTACCGGCGATGTTCTGCTTGGCAAAGTCCGTAAACGCCGCCGATAAGCACCGGCGGGCAGCAGGGCCGCTGAGTGTTGGTCATATCATCAAAGATGCGGAAAACGGTGGCTCAGTGCGAGGCTATTCTGGCGCGAAAGACGCCAGGAAAACTAGGATGCAAAGGGGCTCAAAAAGGCTCTAAAGGATGCCCCTAAGTGGCCCAAAGGCGCCCTAAAGCGGGCAAGACAGCCTGAACGGCCCCCGTTTTGTGCACCACGAATGGGGCCTGCGGTTTCCTTGTCTCTTGCCTCCTTGCGAGCAGGGGCGGCACCTGGCGATGCTGGGTTCGCAGCGGGGACAGGCCCACCTTCCACCTGGCATCATGGGGGAAAGCGAGGGTCCATATTTCTTGCATTGGAGCAGGTGCGCAAAAAGCTTGGAGGCGCCCGCCGGCAACCACCCAACGTGCCTTTTGTACGGAGTACATGTATCGTCTTAGGAGGCCGGGTCTCATATGCGGCTTATTCCCGAGACCCTATTTGAGGCTTTCAACGTCTCGACCGCCGCTTGCCAACATGCTCACGTTTCTGCTATCCACCACGCTCCTTCCCCCTCCGTACAACGGGTTTGGGTGCTCTTTGCGTGCTCTTTCCTCGCTCCCGCTGTCTTTCGGGCGGCTGTCTCTCTCTCTACGAGGCAAGCGCGGCGCTTTCTTTTCCTCCACACCTCCTTCACCACGAAACCCACAGCGCCTCAATGCCCTTGGACACAGGGCGATCGACGCCGTATTCCAGAGAAAGCCAGGGAGCCAGGTAAGATACCGGGACGCCAGCATCGAACCAGGAGTGCAACGCAACAATGGCCGTGCGGCTGGGAGGTTGGGACAAACGCGCCCCAAACACGTGTTGTAGCAACCAGGCAAACCCCTTCTCCGTGTTGACGTATCCAACGCTGGAACTTGGCACAGAAGATCTTGACAACCGACGGCGCATTGGCGCTGGGGGCGCTGGGGCTGGCTGAAAAGCTGGGGCTGGCAGCTGGCCTGCGTGTCTGGCAGGATATTGTTCACCATGTACGTTTTCCGATGACGACGACTTTTGTGTTTCTTTCGTCAATCAAGAAAATCAAACATAATCAAAGAAGCAAAGACTCTGGTGAAATACATGTACGAGTACTTGCAAAACGGAAAGATGGTTCCCGTACCACAAAAACAGCGCCATGCCACGAGGAGCATCCGTCCCGAGAAGCTATCGGCTTGAGAGCTATTTTTGCTTTCTTTTAGGGCAGGGAGGATGGCAGGAAAGGAAGGGATAGGCGGTTGACATGACAGCTTACTGCTCTCCCGGCTGGGCAGACAAGGGGCGAATGTGCTCCGTACATGTACTTGCATTCGTATCTTCAAGAGACAAGTTGAGAAATCCCGTCTACATGCATTGCATGTACATGTACTCCGTACACCTTGCTTCTTCCTTTACAACTGTGGCTCTCCCTAGGTGCAGATCGAGGATCTGCTGTGTCCCGGGGTCCCGTTTGCAATGGCAACCACGCAAGGGCAGTGAAATGCCATAAGTATTGCCAATGCAGAAGCTCGAGCGCGATATATATGTACATGGACAAGTAAGAAAAGTACTCCGTACAAATGCACTCAGAGACGTATCTCGCGCTGTCATCCTCTACTCGTAAATCCAAAAGGGGTGGCCTGTGATTCACTGCAGCGTTTATGGATCCGCCCTTGACGTGTTCAAGCAAGGGGCTGAAGGGGACTGGCTGAAGGGGACTGGCTGAAGGGGACTGGCTGAAGGGGACTGGCTGAAGGGGCCTCGCTTCGAACTCAAAGACAATGTGCCACAATTGCAAACAGCTCCTTCCAGGCACAAAATTTTCAAGGTGCAAAACACGGAGTACATTTATACAGTTATAGACGATCTCGGGCTGCTCGTCCCCCGGTCTCATTTGGCAATGTTCTCGAGCCTTGCCAATAAGGAACGACTCGAAGAGCAGCAGCAGGTCAGCACAAGCTTAATACAGAGTCGTTGTTTCTGCAGCACCAATGGGATTTTCCATTTTCGTTTTTTATGGCTTCCCTTTAATGAACAAAAATGGCCCGTGAGGTGCAGGGGGAACCATGTTGGCTAAAAAGCTTGGCATACGCCATCACAAAAGGATAAAAAAGGAGCGTGCCGAGAAATCGATTGGGTTGGGTATTTTTCAGTTTTTCGGCCTGGGAAATATAGGAATTAAGAGTGAAGAAATATAGGGAGAGGGAAACAGACCACAACACAGCAACACAGCAACACGCAACACCCGAGAAAGCGGATTCACAATCCCATATCAGAACCGACGGCTCTTTTGTCCGAACATCATCAACATACTCTACAGCCCAGAAAAACAGCTCATACCCCTCCCTCCACTTCTATTTAAACGGTAGAGTGAGATCGTCTCAGCACTTCTCAGCAGGTAGGTCCGCCGGGCCTGGTTGATAGTCTTCATATCAGCCCTCGTCGCAAAAGGCTCTTTTATACTTACACCCAAATTGATCATTCTCATTTGATTCATTCCCGGCTACTTGTCTAGTATCTATGGGGTACTACTTCGTATGGAGGTAGGGGGGTGAGGGTGGGTAATGTAATGCGAGAGTTAATGGATGGCTATTGCCGCCGTCATTCGGGCAAGCTTTTTTAAAATGAAGGACGTGTGCTGCAGCCAGCCCTGTGACTGACGCTGTGTGCAATTTGACGTGCATTTGACGGTAGACGGGCAGAGGCATGCCTGAACTCAAAGGACCTGATGCCGGCCGCAATTGGACCGTCACTTCTGTGCTAATATGAGAACCTGGCCGAGTATCAACACCAAGGAACGGAGGGCTGACAAGTAATAAATCCTGGTGGAGTATTACAGTCTATCTGGGGAAGCAGGAAAGCTGACGGCCATGCTCGCCCTGATAAAGCCAAACCTGCAGCGCGGCGACATACGCTGTCCTACAACGAGAGGAAGAACCGCGCTGTACTGTACCATAAGCATCATGCAAGATACAAAGTACACGTGTTTTCTCTTTACACAGCATAACGTCTCTTGGCACATATACTAGACTTGCTAGTCAGGCGTTTGGCAGGTGGTGCTAGACGCTGGCGTATCATGAAAGCAGTGCGGTGATAAATGGAAGCCGACGGAGACGATGAATAAGATTCGAGTGCATAGGCGACTCTATGTGCAGTAGTCCAGAAAGGCAAGACTAAACGGCCCGTTTGGGCGATTACCAAAGGATGTTGAAATGCTTGAACGAGGGGAGACATATCAATTCAGTAAATTAGCACAGCAAAAACAGGAGACACCAGATAGGAAGAAAAAGAAAAAAAAAGAAGAAAAAACTATCTTACCAGCCGCTAGCAACGTATTAGCAAAGTTTATCCGCGGCAGGCCCAGCGAACGAAAAAGCTTCTTTTCCTTCCTCTTTCTCCCCCTTTCGATACTGTGCCGAACCATAGACCATAAAACGCTTTGCACACAACACTTTGGTTTGAAAGATGTAAGAATACATGTAGTGGGCCCAGCGGCGCGCCCTGCTTCACAAAGAACGCGTGGCACTTGCCCCATGCGACTTGGTGCTCATGCAATAATATGAGAAGAAAAAGAAAGGTTCAGAAATGATCTGGCGAAAGACAAAGCAAAAAGCCATGGAGACAGGCCGGGACTGAGGGGGGGCAAAAAAAACGTCTGCTGCCCCCATTTTGGCCTGCATCGACGACTGTCGAATAAGCGGACTGTGCACGACTTAACAGGTGCTATGTTCCGACCTCGCACCAGTCCAAGCAGATGCCAGAGACTGATTAGCCTGCCTTTTCGGCACCAGGAGGGCCCAAAGGAAAGCGACAGGATCCATCAGGCTTTGCAACTGCGTAGAGGGGTTTATCTCGTTGCACCAAGTATAGAGTACATCGGGAGACAAAAACCCTGCTTACCTACGGAGCCTAGTGGCTTTGGCCGCTATTGATATACAACTAGTAATGAAAGAATCCCAATGGACAGAAGCTTGAGCCTTAGGGCCTGGAGAAGGTGAGTGGAATAAGAGAAACCGAAACCGAAAATGCTTGTTTTCTTCGTCAGGCCAGGGTATCAGTAGGAACGTGTCATGCGGCCCGTAAGGCGTAAATTGGCGGACGGCCTATCCCTGGTAGTCGAAATATCTTGGCAGCCGTTGAACTGGCACGCAAATTAATCCGTCTCGAGCAACATTAACGAACAAGAAGATTGAAGACGATGAGATTGAGCCTGTGAGATGCACGCCAGTTGCTGCAAAATGGCAGGTAATACAGACCGCACAGGCGCCACATCCAGTCTGTGGCCAGCGGGCCAATCAGCACGCGCCACTGCTCCACTCGTCTAAACCCCACTTCCGTATCTCAAAGCCAGCTTGAGCTGGGGAAAGAGCGAGAGCTGCAGATGTATCGTGCCTTCCTGTTGCCTTGTCATCAACAACTGCGCGCGCACGAGGTCGCCTCAGATCGTCCCACATCGCAAGCCACGTCCACGTACTTTGACGACAGCAAGCAACACACTCACAAGCAGCCAGTCGCGTGCTCAACCCAAGACAGCGACCCCAAGTCACCGGCCGCCTCGACAAGCAGCGCCAGCTGCCTAATTCGGCGCTCACTCGACCAACCGTCCGCCCTCCGTCGCTACCTTCCCACGCTTTTGAATTTTCCGTCTGTCAGAATCCCACGGGCCAGCGACAGCATCACCATACCTGAGCGGTCCTTTCATCGGAGCATTATTGCTGTCCCCGTCGTCGCGTCGACAACCGCAAGACTGATCAGCCTCGGACCGTTCCTCCGTGCAGCTTCAACAAGCATCAACAGGCTGCCAGGGGCCTGAATCTTGGGCTTTTTTTAAGACACTACGTGGACCGTTGATAAGGGCACTGAGCGAGACACAAGAAAGCCTCCAGCCATGGCTTCCGGGAGCAGACAGGAGGTGTACTTTGCCACCATGGCAAATCAGGGAAATGTCATTGTACAAGGTGAGAAACTCTGCAGGGGAGGCGTTTTGCTGGGGGAAGCCATCCACTGACTTGCCACGTTGTGCAGAGACGCCCAAGTTTTGATCTCGAATCCTACATTCAGAATTAACACAGGTACGTGCAAAAGAGGCTGGCCACAAGACAGACTGGAGACTGGACTGGCGACTGGAGGACAGGTTCATAGCTGACGTCCGGTTTTTTTTGTCTCCCACACAACAGGCCTACTCGGTTCGACCGTCTCATACTGATTGGCCGAAGTTCCGTTCCTCTTCACCTCGACGCACTTCGAGCCGCATTCGCCGAGGCCAAGAAGAGCCACGACACCGGCCGTACCGGAAGCCGCCAACTACTTCAACTTGGCAGCACCCGACGAGGCGGAGGAACTGTTCAGCAAGTCGTGATCGACAGCACCGACGCTGCCAATTTCCGCGGAGACGAAGCGCTGGAGCGCGAGATGAAGGTGTACAGAACAACCTGGTCAAGGAGAGCATCCGCATGGCAACGAGGAGCTGGGCCGGCACACTCGAGTCCATCGGTGACCTGGCCGGTGCGGCGAGGCCTACGGTCGCATGCGGCCCGATGTCAGCACGCCCAAGCACATTGTCGACATGGGCAAGCATTTGGTCAGCGTTTCCATGCAGCGCAAGGAATGGTCGTCGGTCATCGGCCAGCTAAATAAGATCACGGGCCTCCAGGGCTCGGACGAGGAGAAGCTCATGCAGCCGTACGTCCGGCCTTGTCGGGCGTGGCACTGCTCGGCCAGGAGAGCTACGAGGCAGCAGCGCGGCAATTTCTCGAGGTCGACGGCAGCAGCATATCGATTGCGGCCATGACCGACGGACTCCTGAGCGCCAACGACATTGCCGTGTACGGCGGCCTACTGGCACTGGCCACGATGGACCGCACGCAGCTGCAGACAAGTGTGCTGGAGAACAGCAAGTTCCGTGCGTTCCTGGAGCAGGAGCCACACATTCGCCGGGCCATTGCCAGTTTGTCAACGGCCGCTACGCCGGGTGCCTGTCGATCCTGGCGTCCTATCGTGCCGACTACATGCTTGACTTGTATTTGCACAGGCACGTCAATGCCATCTACGCCAGGATCCGCAACAAGTGCATCACCAACTACCTGGTTCCATTCTCGTGCGTGACGCTAGAAAGCATGGACGCGGCATTTTCGAAGCCGGGCGAGTCGATCGAGGCAGAGCTTGCCAGCATGATCCAGAAGGGCCTGGTCAATGCTCGTATCGATTCGATCAACAAGGTGAGTTTTTTTCTTCTCCTCTTCCATTCTGATTCTCTTCACTTATTACTGTACGGTGCTGACGCATGAAAGCTGGTGAGAACGGCCAAGAAAAATCCGCGCGTGAAGCTGCACAAGGAGGCTCTGGAGGTGGTCTCCCGATTTGAGAAGAGCACGCTCGATAGGCTGCGGCGGGTCAACATTGCCGAGGCCGAACTCGAGGTCAAAAACTCGCGCAAGGCCCTAATGCGGCAGACATGAGCGACCCTTTTTCGAAATGGCCACGCCCGTGGCCGAGTGAGGAGCCCATAACGGCAAGGCGATGGATGAGTATTACGAAACATAGCATAGAGCAAAGCAAAATTTTTTTGCAACGATCACAGCAGAGCAAGCGCTGCGGGACGGAGATATCGGGGCAGGCCGAGTGGGCTGTCCAATAGTGGTGGTGAATGGGCCGTCTTTTGCAACGTAGAAACAGACATGCCGGAGGAGACGTTGCACCTCCCATTCATACATAGCACAGCAACCTTGGGCTCTTTAGCCGCTCCATCTACGGGGAGCAAAAGACGATTGCTAGACTTAATCGCCTAATCGTGGAATGGATGAAGAATTACCGTTGAGCACATGCAGCAGAGTCACGCCTTTCCATGATAGAAGAAAAGCACTTGGTGTGTTTCTACAAATACAAATCGCAAAATGGCCCCCAATTTTGATGCTCTCTATCTCGATGCTGGCCTCCTGTTTCTCGTTGATGAAAGATATTATAACGGCCAGAGTAGACCGGTAGCAAAAAGACAAAAGCCAGCCAGGCCGGTCTGTCTGACATAAACCTCCCACCATAACCCGCCCTCCTCGAGTCCTCCCCTCCTATTTAGCCGCTCAGCTGGCTCAGCGTCCTCGGGCGGCCACCGCACTTGTGCAAAGGTCAGGCAGCGCTTGATGCTCTGCACGTACTTGCGCGTCACGTCGTCGTCATGGCGCGGCCCTTGTCACCGCCGGTACAGCTTCTCGCGCGCGCACTGCGCTCGTGGATGCCCACCATGATGACACACAAATGGGGGCCACGCCCGCCTTGCCTGAGGTGCTCAGACCGCAGGTACGCATCGTTGGCGTCACACGGTACCGCCGCTCTGCGCTGCATGCACATCTCGACAATACGCCGCACGATCTTCTCGTCAATGCTGCCATCTTCCAACCGACGAAAGAGCTGATGATATTAGTATCCCCGTGGCCCACAAAGAAAGATAAGAAAGATAGGAAAGAAAGAAAAGAGAAGAAAAAAAAGACAGAAAGCAAAAAAAGACATGAAAAAAGACTGAAAAAATGTTCGAGGGAAAAGAAACATACCGGTCAATAATAGAAGCAACGGCTCTGTTCCATAATGGACCGGCGCGGCTAACACCGGCTGGCGTCAGTCTCGCCGTACATTCTTCGCGTCTCTTGGACAGGCTGCTAGTGCCACCCGCCAGCCACCCAATTGAAGTAAGCTCGCCAGCTGCCGGTAGAGGTACTGCGGCCCTTCTTGTCCGGCGGGAATATCGGGCCACGGTTTGGACACCTGTCATGTCCGTTTCTTTCTCCGGTACGGGCACGAGTGTCGTCGGTATAAGGCAGCTTGGGCGAGCCTCGGCGTGGTCAATGCTGCTGGCGCTGCTGCGGCTGTCTGACGGTACCGCCGGGAGCCGCGTGCATGGTTCTCTCGCCAAAGAGGAATGATGGGCCGCGTCGAGCTTGCGCAGCCCGCCCGCGCTCTTCGCATATCCTGTCTTTTGTCTTGCCGTCGTTTCGTCGTCGTCGCCGTCGCTGTTTGCGTCGCCGCTGCGTTACCAGGCCTCTTGCCGTTCTTTTCGGATCTGGGCGGTGGCAATCCGGCAAGCCGAGTCGTTTGCGCCGGGCCGCCTCCTCCTCCGCTCGCGGATCGCACGCTGTTTCCGTGACTCGGTCGCGAGCCGCCGCCGCTTCTCCTCCCCGCCGCCGGGATTCCTCGGCCGCCTCCTCTTCGCGCTGTCGCTTAGCAGCCGCTTTGGCAGCCGTTTCGGCCTTCTTTGGCTTTTCGCTCTTTTGAGGTAAGCAGCCTTGCGCTGGGCCTCGATTTCACTATTGCGCACAAACTTCTTTGGCGGTGCGGCATCCGCCTGGTCTGCCTCTGCCTCTGCGCTCCCGTTTGCGCCGCCCAGCAGCTTCTTCTTCTTGGCCATCTGCGCCGACATACAACGACGCAAAGTCCATGGTGGCGATGTTTTTTCGAGGTCCGCGGACCGAGTAAAGTTTTTTTGGGTGTTTTTGTTCGATTCGTGGATCTGGGGGTAAATCGAGCTTGCGGGCCGTAAAGTCTATCAGCTGAGATACAATAGAGTCGTACACTGCAGTAGGGATGATCGTGGTCTCATGCAGGCTGGTGCAGTTGTGCTGGCGCAAACAGACCGTTGTCGAGAATCGAAGCCTGGGAAGTTCAATTTTAGTCCAGTGCTGGGTCGTGCCTGTCCTTCAGCCGCGTGAAGGGCGACTGGGCCAGACCGCGCATAAAATCGGCACTAAAGGCCCCCGCCTGCCAAGCCTCTGTAATGCTTTGTCCAGATGCGCTGTAATACGGAGTAATAGCGGGCAGCATCGCCTAAAGTCGCACGAGGCTCGCGAAAATAGATGCCAAGACAATTTGATAAGCGACAGTCCAGCCGTACTCACTCAACACTCACTCAACACAGTCACTCAACACAGACACACTTGCCAGGCGCCAGAACGATTCTGCCTTCCTGGAATGTATGCGAGCATGATAGATATGGGCTAATAAGGGCCCTCGCTATCGGGTGAAAGCAAAGATCAGCCCGAACCGATTCACGATATATCGAGGCACGAGAAAAAAAATACAGCACGAAACGACATAGAAAACAATAACAGCAAAGAGAGACGGGAGAAAGGGTATCAGAGCTCTGCCTGCCATGGCCGCCTCCAGCCCCAATACACGGGACGGAGCCCGTTTCTTCTGAAGCTCTTTTACCGCACGGGTGGCCTTTCACAGTACACATGTTTCTACTCATCACATAGGCTGATCTGATAACTGACTCAGGCCAGGATCGACGAATTTTCTGCTCCCCAGAAGCTTGCGTTCGTCCCAGTGTATGCTCTTCCAAGCTGCGATTTGACGCAACTCACACACACCTGGTGGCCGCACAAGAGCCGGCTGTCCTACCCAGCCCGTGCATTGGCACGCGCATTGTCTTCCGGCATGTATATTCCAATGCCAGGTTCGGGGACAGCGGCAATGGCAGTGGAAACGGGCTCACCAGCATCTCGAGTGATACGCGCTTCCTCGTTAGAGACTTGGGAAGCGTCGTCTTGGGTGGTGGTGGCCCTGGAGCGCCGACTGCGTCTTTGGACGCGGTGGACAACTATGGCGCTGCAAACGAGCTGGTCGGCGATGAGGCTTACGCCAGCGACGACGACAACGATGACGGGAAGAAAACTCTTTCCGATGTGCATTATAGCGCCGGTGATTTCATCTCGTGCGCCATTCTGCCGCCTCTCGCCAACGGCTGTGTGCGCCGGCAGCGAGCGCACGGAGCGGCCGCGGCTCGGGTATTGGCGAAGCACCAACGAGCGACAAGCCTCCCTCTCCACCCAGAAAAGGAATCTCTCCGTTCATTGACGCCCGCTATAAAAGGAAAGGTCAAGAAGGACGGGGTCCTGGTGTCCCGGCTGGCGAATGGCGTCGGGGCGATGCCACCCCAAATAACGGTGCCTGGATTCGAGACGGAGGTCGTGGCGGAGGCTGCGTTGGCCGGCGGGACCGAGGTTGGCGTTGAGATCGGTGGTAAACGGACGATGAGCTGTCTTGGCTTGTCAATGAATTTACGAACCCATTGTTCACTTTCTTCGTGAGAAAATATCAGGTTACCATCTGCACGATATTTGCCTTGCATAGAACAGCAAATTGCAACATGTACCCATGCTCACATCAGGAAACACACTCTTCATGCCTCTCAGCGTTTCAGTGTTTCAGTGTTTCATTGTTTTGTATTGTGTTGGCGGCGCCACACCCAAGATATCCATATCATATGTACAGTCCGTCCTACTCGCCTCGCCACCGTTTCCTTGACCATGACCTAGTACTCGGTGAGAACATCGCCCCTCCGCTTTGCCCGGAGGTTCCACTTGCCCTGTTCGATGACCGCCGTTAGCATCTGCTTCTTGCTCGCGTTTTCTTTGTCCGAGACTGCCAGGTCGTCGTCCATTGAGCACTCACCTCGGTTGAGTAGGCCAGGATGCCAAACAGTGTCGGCACAACACACCCACGAACATGAACGTGACTTTGGCTGTGCGCGGCGTCCACCGAAAGTACTTATACCGGTTCGTCGTCATGTCTGTTTGCAGCGGCCCGGTCAGTAACGTGCGATCAAAGTCAACCAGTCCCAAAAGAAGCTGGCTGGTCCGTCCGGCCAACCCGGTCAGGGACCGGGACACGGGGTAAACCGCCGTAGGGGGGAGGGGCTGGCCTACTGTTCAACTTGAGAATCGCCGGATCCATAGTCATCTCTGTAGCGCGAAATTGCATCCGTTAGCATTCGTTCCCAGGGTCTGTCGTCGGTCTCTCGGAAAGACATCCATCGCGAGGAGGTTGAGGAAAAGGCGCACTGTAGTGTTCGAGGCCAGCCATCTTGACTGCTTTTTACGGTCGGTGACCGGGGATTGACTAAATTGGTGGTTTTGGTAGGGAAGAAATGTCGTCGCAGGGCTCGGTGGCTGCGAGGGTCGCTGAAGCTGGTGATGAGCGTCGTCGGATTGAAGGTTTGCGTCGATTGAGGTCACAGAAGCAAATGACCCGAAATGGCGCGGAACTGATTGGTGGGACACTGGAGAGTGGGTCAGTAGCCATTGCGCTATATTATTGGCTGCCCGCTCAATACCACTACGAGTATACAAGTACACACACTGTAATTAACACTGTGTTAAGCACTAATTATCTCGTTTCAGGCCCTATCGTACGCATTTTTTGGTGTGCAGTATTCACAGTGCTAGTAAGCACTGTACAGCTTTAAGGAGAAAGAGCCTTTGGAACGCGCCTGCCGTAGCTGGAGACGCGTCAGGCGCAGCATTTCCTATGGGAAGCTTTATATTGATATTCTCAGGGTCAGTAGATAAAGGGGGATACATCTATCTCGATTTCGAAAACTCGGCCTTTGTGAGACTGCCAGGCCATATACAATACATGCCAGGCGAACAGGACCAAGCGGCAGAAAGTCCCCCGAGGCCCCGGCACGCCGCCCGCCACATCATATTTGCCCGCCATGGCGGGGGCCCCAGAAAGGCTGAAGCTCTACGAGCAGAGCATCTTCAACCCGCCAGCAGATTCTCCCAGCTTGGTGGCAGCGTGCCCGACAATCGACTTGACGGCCGCGTTGGTGGTAAAAATGTCGTCTCTATTCGCCGACGCGGTGGCGAGGTGGTGTCCAAGGTCACTGAGCGGAACAAGGAGGTTCAAGCTGTTGCATGGCGGTCTGACGGTAAGTTTTGTCTTATTTCGTTCAGACTTGTTGCTTTTTTTATTCTTTTTTCAGCATCTGACTCTGCAGGCCAATTTCTTGCCGTGGCCATGGAGCGACGGTGTTGTGCGGCTGGTCGGCCTGGAAAGCCCCAAAGGCCGTCCACCAGATCCGGCTGTACCACGGCACGCCGGTGGCTGTCACGTACGTCAGCTGGGCGAAGAACCTCGTTGGAAGGCAGGAAGCATGGCAGAGCGGTCTCCTCGAGAGCCAGGATGAGCAGCAGAGCAGCGATATGCTCGACCTGCCGCAGGTCCTCTTGTTCCTCGAGGTCGAGGATGACCTTCCTAAACTGCCTCCACTGCCCGTCTCCGGTGGCACAGGGTAAGTCTCTCTCTCCCTCCCTCTCTCCCTCCCTCTCTCTCTCTCTTTCTCTCTACAGCTCATCCTTTGGAGGCTCGGCTGCTGATAATACACTTCTACGGTCAGAGACGACATGTTTGTCTTCTCTACGCGGACTTCGCTCGAGTTCATGTTCCGCCCGCTCAAACCTAAGGACGGCGATTCCATCCATATCATGGTCCTTGGCACGGCCGATGGGGCCATCCACGTCAGCATCTATGACACCTTTGTGATGGGTACGCTCACACTGCCTTTTGCTGAAGGGGCTGAAGGGGACGGCGACGCTGCAAAACCGGTGCTGCATCTGCGCCGCCACACATCGCACCCTGCAAGTTCGGCGCATGCTCTGATTCTCGCCAACGAGGAAAAGGACAGCGCGGCAGTCTTTTTGTCATTCATGGACTTTACCTTTATCCACTCCTCACCACTCAATCTCTCACTTCTCGCATTCAAAACGACCACTTTCCAGAAACTGATGCGGTATATCGGCAAACGGCGGACCACATGCAGGCGGAGTGGCAGGCGCGCGTGAACTGCCGGCGCGATTCCTGGCCAACATCCAAGAAGATTTGCAAGGCCAGAAGAGGCGAAAGAATATTGACCATGCGCTGCGTGTAGCGGCCATGACGGGCTACGTGCCAATGTCCTCAAAGAATGGCTTGTCGATACCATTGCAGAGCGGGTGAGAATTTCCTTACCTTGGTACTCTCTTTTCTTCGTGTAGTTTTTTTTTCTAACTCACACGACCTAGGGATACCGGCGTTGGGACAAGGCCGTCGCTGGCGGGCTGCAGAACCTGCGTGACCTGATACACGAAAACATGATGCCGGCGCTCGACCGTGCCATGCTGGCGTTGAGCCGTCTCCGTGGCCTAGCCGAATTTCACAGCAACGATGACGTTGGCTTCTCAGCTGGCGAGATTGCCGAGTTGATGGATATCGTCGCCTGTCTTATTCTGGTTGCGCACAATGCGCTGGCCCTGGTGACTGCAGAATTGGAGCTGTTTATGAGCTTTTCGACATGGCTGAGGCTGCTCATTGAGCGCCTGGCACTGCCGGCACAGGCAGAGGAGCAGGCGGACAAGGAGCCAAACCTGAGCATCACGCCGGTGATTGACTACATCTCCAATCATTTGCTGACGAGCCCGCTGGACCTGCACTTTGGCAAGCCGAGCGAGGGCGAATGGAAGGCCGATTGGAAGGCCCTGCAAAGACGGTCCCAAGGCGGCAGCAGTACACTTTTGGACAAGCTGGAGGCCGAGATGGAAAAGGTGGACGGGTTCGCGTCAAGCCGGACATGCTACGCATTCTCCAGGGAAAGCAACAAGGGCTCCGCGATGGGCCCTCGTCGTCTGGACCGGCATCCAGGGAAGGGAAGGGCAAGGGAGCCGAGGGCACGGACAAGGGAGGTGCCGAAAAAGGAAGGCGATGACGGGACAATGAGCCCGTCAAGGCGTTTGCAAAGTTTGGCTTCCTCACGCGCCTCTTTTCGACACAATCCGACAGCGTGCTAAAGAGCATTGCCGCGTCTGGGTGGAAGCACGTGCACCTTAGCCCGCAGACGCGGCTTTCTGTCGGTCGGCCTGTTGAGAAGGCGGAAGTCGCTATGACGGCCATTTTGAAGCCCGTAAGTGTTTATTAGCAAAAGAAAACCGGCTGGCAACCCACTAACATTTGAACCAGGACCCAGAAGACAGTCCGGATGCACTATCCTTCACAGCTCTCTCGTGCAAGGACGAGTCAAGCAAGAGTATGTTCTACAAGCTAGAAAAAGGGATCCATTCTTTAGAGAGGGCCGTCGTATTAACCCCCGATTAGTATATCTCTTCCGGTCCTTGGCTGCACATCCGAAGGCCAGACGTCGGTCGTATCAACCGAAGGCTGCGTGCTCGACCTCGGCAGCGACGGCCGTGTTGTCGATTTCCATTTCCTCGACGCCGGTTTCTTGCTGATCCTATGCACATCAGCAGACAGCGGTGCGTGCTTTTCCCCCCTCACCGACACAGCCTACAACTTGATACTGACTCTATCAGACCATAATACACGGCTTGTCGTCGTTCCGGTGCAGTCTCCAAAGGTCACATTTGGGCCTACCAAGGCAGCGAGAACGGCCTTCCCGTATTATTGCTCGCCAATGGAGGGCTATGCTGGGTTTCAGAGGTGGGCAGGCCGGCGACAGGAGCGAGGACAGCCCAAGACCAGCCCGGTCGTGCGCATGGAAGTCCTGGGCCTAGCCGTTCCGGGCCGACCAGACGGTGGTGGCCAGCAGCAAGCCGGGGCCGGCAAGTGCCAGCAATGCGATCTGCCTGCCGTACGCGTGTGCCTCATGCACGCTGATGGCACGACGTACAGTGTGTATTCACTGCCGTCCGCCGAGGACATGTTTGGCAGCATAGCGTGAGCTCCTCGGGCAAAGCGCATTCAAGTTTACTCTTCACGAAAAAGCAACAGCACAAAAGGGCAATGCCATAAAGGGGAAAACGAGGTATATTCAAAGCCGGAATAGGCGTACAGCAGCGGGAACATGGGGATATATAGGAATCCAACAGCCCACAACAAAGAAAGAGACTATATACAGAGGAAGCAAACCAAAAAAAGAGTAAACGCCACTTGACGCCAATTCGCATGTGTGCCCTAGTCATCACCTCCACACCTTTTTTTTCTCTTCCCTCCTCTCTCTACTTCTTCTGCTTGGTGATCTTGAAAAACTCAGTCAGGCCCTTGACAACCACGTCCACGTTCATGTTGATGAGCGGGATCTTGTCGTAGGAGCCTTCCTGCATAACGGCAACGAGGGCCAGGTACTTGTCCACCTCACGCAGCAGGATGGGCTTGCTGCCGTCGGCCAGCACGATGCAGCTCTCGGCCCAGGGGCAGGCGATCTGGTCTGCCAGCGGCTGGTGCTGCTCGGCCTCGAGGCGCTGGTGGTAGGCGTCGGGGCGCGCCCAGCTGCCGTAGACCTCGGTAATGTCAATGATGCCGTCGATAAAATCGGAGCAGACCTCGTACGAGGCCATTTCGGCGGGCGTGCTGTCGGTGGCAATGTAGATTTTGGGAGAGGACATCAAAGAGGTAGGCCTTTTCGAAGCGGCAGGTGCGGCAGAGCGACGTCAGCATGGCTCGAGCTGGCCGAGGCGCGGGATCAGCTTCTGGATGACCTTGCTGAACGCCTCAAAGATGCTGTGGTCGTAGATGCTCGTCAGGTGGAAGTTGACAGGGGCGTTTTCAAAGCCTTGTCCGACAGCTCGTCCTGGACGCGATCATGATGTCGCGGTGGATCTCCATCTTGAAATCGTCAGAGAGGCCGTCGACCTTGTGGATAAAGACCTCGATCTTGATGTTGGGTAGTTGCGCTGGACGTTGAGGATGGTGTTGTTGAGGCGGGCAACAGCCTCGAGGTAGTCGTCCTGCGAGTCAATGACCCAGATCAGGGCGCCCACCTCGCCAAAGATGGCGTCCATGTCGAGGCTGCTGTCCTCAAAGTAGTCAATCTGGCCAGGGAAGTCCCATACTTGAAAGTCCATAAAGGAGCTGGGCAGGAGGGAACATGAGCGAGTTAGAACGGCTCTCGAAGTAGTCAAATTGACGAGGTAAACGACAGCAAGGGGGGAGAGGAAGACACTTACGCCATGGCATCTTTTTGCAGGCGTGAGGTCGATTCCAGGAATAGCGTCTCATTTGGTGGTAATTTGTGAAACACGACGCTCGATATGGACGACTTGCCGCTCCTATTTGGGGGCGAGGCAATACCGGTCAGTAAAATGGCAACCACAATGACGCGAAAATAAAATAAAATAAAAATCAGGAGATGGGCCGCGGCACATCGAGCCATCTCGCCCGGAAACAGCCAACTAAACTGGCAGTCATAAGAGATGCCCAGACACCATTCCCCCCAAAAAAAAGAAAAGGAAGACTGGCATCCAACCAAGTCTGCCTTTTTTTCCTTCTTTAGAACAAAAAAATGACTCACGCTCTTTGGCCCATCAGCAGCAGCCTCGGCTTGCCCTTTGGTGTGCTGGCGGCGCTGGCGGCACTGGCTCTGGCTGTCTTGCAGCAGCGGCTGTGCCATCGCGTTTCTGAGCTCGTTGGCGGTTCTGTTCGTAGACACGCTCCAGGGTCAGCAATGCTGGACTCATCACTTTAAAGGCAGACGTGGCGACGGCGGCGAAGGGAGTGAAGAAGGCGAGGAGACAGTTCGGCAGCAGCTCTGCCAGGCGACGTCAAAGGCATTGCAAAGGCCACGCAAAGAAAATGAGAGGAAAAAATTGCAAAGGAGAATATTCAAAACAAGTAGTAACAGTGAGATATGGGGGATGTGTATAAGTGAAAATCAAAGTGAAAATCAAGAGCGAAACAACTCAGGTCCACACGCCCCCGTTGGTTTGTGCTCTGGGACAACGCCTCTCTTTATATTATATGATCACGGCATCCTAAAGAATAGGCACAGCCGCCGTGCAACATGAGCAACAAAGAATCGCCAGTCTGTGTCTTGCTTTGTAGCCGGCAAAGGAGGCGTGGAGGCGTGCAAGTGTTTTGAAAAGCGACGACGGGTGAGACGTGTCTCAACATGGGTGAACGGGGTGAGAGGTCAAGACGTGCCAAGGTGCAGGATGAGCCTTATTTGAGAAGCAGATGGAAGGGGAAAGGGGCGAGAAAATAAAAAGAGATAAACAAAGACGCCGCGTCTTTTTTCATTTTTTCTTTTCCCTCTCTCTCTCTCGTTACCACACTTGAGGAGCCGCGCAATCTTTGATTTGAAAGCGAGGTACGACTTGAAAGATGAAGAACATGGGAGGGTGAATATATGGGAGCACAGGAGGCAGCAGGCAGGCTTGTTTGTGGTCCCTGCAACAGAGGCAAGTCCCGAGTGTCTATTTGGATCTGCGACAGGCAGCACAGGAAAGGCGATATGCATGTTTGTAGCCTAGGACCACGGTTTTAAGGTTGCCGCGGTGTGCCCCGGTGATGTGCGTGTGTCCTTGTCCCGGCGGCCCGTGTCGTTTACCTGATTTCCTCCCCCCCTCCGTTGTGCAACAACAAAACAAACGAAAGGAGCCAGCCAGCAGCCGCAAGGAGGACAGCCAGAAATAGCGGTGTGATGATCTGAGAAGGAGAGAGATGGGTGGTGTGTGCCTTTTGGGCGGAACGATAGGCACAGGTGAATACGGCAACAATGGAAACATCAAGGGAAAAGGATCAGCCAAGGGTGGATGAGATGTGCTTGTCTCAGATACAGAGACAAAGAGAGGCCAGGCAGATACCACGAGGGTGGAAACAGCCGGAGGATTGGTGACGTTGAGGAAACAAATTGTGATGGTGAAAGCAAGTGGCAAAGAAAAGGCTATCGGTTGTCTGAAAAGCGCCATTTACAAGGAATTACGCCCTTTGGTTCTGTTAATTGCTCACCTCCATCGTGGTTGTTGTTTGGTTGGCAGGAAAAAGGCCTATTTTCCCTGCGAACGGGAGACGGCGTGGCGAAAGTGCAAGAGATGCTGCAGGGAAGCTGGCGTCGTCGTTTGCCGGGCGGCACAGAAGAATCGATCAGAGTGAAGGCCGGAGGGCGGATGAGGATGCGCACGAGGGTAAAGACGTTGAGGCCGTTTGAGAGGCTGAGAAGAGGCGACTGACAAAAAAGCAGTCTAGCGGTGTCGGCCGTGGGGGACGCAGACATGCACTGGGCCCAAACGGCAGACGCGACAGGCTATAGAGAACGCAACAGAGCGAACGGGCGGTGACGCGAGAGGGTTGGCGAGAGAAACGGAGGAACAAAAACAGAGGCCCAGAGTCAAAGATGAGTGGACGTTGCAGAGAGAGACGGCGGACGGCACTGGGATGCGTGTGGGCCTGGGCACCTCGGGAGGGGTGGGACGAAAGCGGTGTGAATGGACTGCGACTGGCAACGGGGCTATCAGGCGAGGCTCCGTGGTGGTGGTGGTGGTGGTGGTGGTGACGGACGGAAGCAGCTTTCAAGATGTTGTAAAAATAAAGGCGTGATGTCTCGTGATGTGGCGGTTGCTCTTTTCCCGCACTTCCTTGGTTCTTGCTTGTGCTTGTTGGGAAGCTCCTGCCGTTTCGTTTTGCGCGGCGCGCACCTTCCTGACGACTTCACACGCTTGAATAATCGCCCAGAAATGACACACCAAAACGTACTGCGCAATTGTGGGCAGGCTCAAAACAGCTCTTATCCTAGGCGCACGAGGGCGCTAATAAGCTGAGGGCATTACCTAATGCTCCCAGGCTGTCTCATCGACTTCACATCAACAGTTGCTAACATTTCGTTCCATGTCCATTCTGAAGATTCGATTACTTTGTACTTGTCTCAATGGCTGCCATTTGTGTTCGTTTATCGGCCGCTATACGGACGACGAAGCATTGTGTCTATGCCAAAAATAAAATAAGAAAAAAATAAAATAAGAAAAAATCCCTTGCCCGGCCGTTCCCACGTGATCATTTCCTTTATGCAGGACTCCCTTCTGGCTTCGTTGATGACAGGCCAAACAGCGTTCGCAACAAAGCTCTTGGTTGCGGCGGGCGTGGCGGCTGGGTAGCCTTTCCATGGCCATGGGAAAGGCTGGCGGCGGCGGGATGGCTTGGCTGTCGAGGCCGCTGGCTTCAAAGCACCCTGCTTCTCCAGACCAACCTGTCCACTCTGCCCAGTCTGCCAGTTCGCTTCGCCAGCGACGGCCCTTTCTCCGACTTTTGTTCTTACATCCTTTCTTTTTCTGTTCTTGTTCTCTGCTTCGGCGCTCACCTCGCCTTTGTTCGACTGCTCGGGAATGGCAGGGCAGGGCCGCGGAGCCGCGGTAGAGCGGTGAGAGCTCGTCGAGCAGGCAGCTCTGGCGGAAGGAGGTGAGCTCCGGGACGGTGAATGCGGTGCCACGGAAGTTGGAGAGGGACTGAAATGCGTCAGCAGTTGTTCTCTCTCTTTTTTTTAATTTAATTCTTCTCGAATGTACCGTCTGGCTTTTCATTTACTTCTACCTTGAGTCGTCTCACAGTTTAATGCGATCCGCAGCACGGTTCTCCTGTTATGGCTGTAGCGGACGTGTGCCTCGAGTCTGGTTGCTTCCCGGGTCCAACGTCCATCTCATGCAGCTGTGTCCTCGCGGAGCATGACTGATCGCGTGATGCCTGACGTTGAGACGACGGTACATGACCTAGTTGGCAGTTAGTCGGCAAGCGTCTACATGATTCGATGCCCTCGCTGTCTGCACAACAGCTTCTGGCCAGGTCGTCGGCTAGAGGCCCACGGTCCACCGTCATATGCCCGCGCACTCAACGCAACGGTTTCGCTTCGGCACGGCCACAAACTGCAGGTGGCCCCGTGCGGCAGGACCCCAGCGTCTCCTCCATTGGTGGCGACTGGATCAGTGCGGCGTTGCGCTTGTTCGTCGCGGGCTGCAGCTGCGGCCGGCAGCGCCGTCACTCGGTCATGACGTACGCCGGCGCAAAGGAGCCGCCAAAGCACATGCAGGCGCCGTGCTTGGAGCGTGACAACGACAGACGACAGCGGGCGGCGCGTAGCGCAGGGCGAGGTGCGTCATGACAGCTCTGTTCACGACGGTGAACTCGTCGCGCGACCTAATGACATTGGTGCGGACCTTGTCGGCCCTACAACGCACGGGTTGCCTCGCTGCGGACCGCGTCTCCTTTGGCTGGGACTGGTGTCGGCGTCGCGGGGCCGAGAACGCGTCCTTCCAAAGTACTGGCTGCGTTTGCGGGCGACAGAGCCGAGCTGTCTTTTGTCGGTCGACGCGAAACCCTCGCCTCCACCTGCAAGAGGGACCGCCGGCGTGACCGAAGCTGCGTCGATGGGTCGCCCGGCGGCGGACGGTCGATATCACGCAGAGATGGCAGTCGCCCTTGACCAGAAGCGGCGTGGGTGCGCGGGCGAGCTGGGGCTGCACGCTGGGAAAAGGAGAGGGCGGCACCGCTGCCTTCTGCCACGGCGTTGCCAGCTCTGCCATCACCATCAACAATCAACATTACCACCCACGGTCGCGCCCATCTCCACGCTGCTGCCGTTGCTATGGGTGCCGTCGTGGTGGGCGTGCGTCTTGACCTTGCTGTGGCTGCTGGCTGTTCCGTAGCTGCTGCTGCTGCTGCTATTGCTGCGGTGGCTTTGGCTCGTCGTCATCAACGCCTCGGGTCGTGCCTGCTGGGCCTGTGTCTGGGCCTGTGTCTGAGACCGTGTCTTCATCTGTGCCGGCGTGGTTGTTTGTGCATGCGTCTGCACCTGCGCCTGCGCCCGCGTAGTGATCTTTACCTGAGTCTGGGCTGGTGCCTGCGGCTGCTCAAATCTGACGCAGTGGCCATTGCTAAAAGTTGTAAGAGAGAGAAAAGTGGCGGGTGGAGTTTTTGGCCGGGCACCAGTTGACCGTTGTGGGCGGGATATTGTCTCGTTCTCCTTCTGTTCTGATGTGGATGTATTTCGGGGCGTTATGTTGAGGGGCAATTTTGTGCTCCCTCTCAGGCCAAGGTGGCGTTTTTTGTGTCTGGCTGTTATCCGGTTGCCGTTATCCGCTCTGTTTTGAGGCCAGGAGGGAGAGAGAAGGAGGAGCAGGACTGTACTGGAATATACTGGTATTTGAGACCCGGCCAAGACGGGGATTGCGATCCTACTAGGAGATGAGAAAATTTAAGATATACATATCGTGGCCGGGGCAAGAGCGGCGGAGATGTGAAGGGCTGCTCAAAAATGACGAGGCCATGGAGTTCCTGTTCCATTCACACGGAAACAGATGGCAAAGTGGTCGAGGTACACAAGAACCACACCAAGGCAAGGACAGACGATACGTAGCTAGTGGATCTCAGATCTTAATAACACGTTTTGACGATGGCTCTGGTCTTGGAAGGAGAAGTTTAGAGGGGATTATCTTTCTCACTATTTTTTTTGTTTTGTTTTCCAACAGCTCGTGTCACGATGAACAGGCAAGAGAGACACGGAACCAGGGAGGATTACCCGAAGAGGAGGGATGAACATGAACATGGCGAAAAGGCAACGGACAGCCCTAGAGCGAAAGGGAGTACAGAAAAAGAAACAGTTGGTCAGATCGCTTTTTTTGCTTTTTGCTTTTTCTTTTATTCTTTTTTTTTCTTTTATTCTTCTTCTAGCCGATTCCCTCCCTCCTTCCTTAATCTGCTTTTCGTCGACAGGGAGCGGCTGAGAGGGAAAGAGGTGGCGGCAGCATCCGCGTGTGGAGAACGGGCTGCGAGGCTGGGACGCCATTGGAAGGAAGGGGCAAGCCCACCTCTTGCTGCCCGGGAAGGTTGCGTCCGAGTGATGACTGGACGGAAGAAATACAATCAAGAAAACAGAAAAGTGCAAAAGGATGGAAACAAAAGAGGAGAAGAGAAGAGAAAAGGACGAAAAGGGGCCATGTCGTGTCGGGTTCGGCTCTGCCTATCTACCTCTCACAGACAGTCTGCCTCTCTCTCTTTCTCTTTCTGACCGGATGCCTATGAGCTGTTTGCACGAGTTTGCCGCTATTTATCTGCTACGGCTGCTGACGTGGTCCACTCCATAGGAAAGGGAGCCTGCATATGTAGGATGGTGGAAACAGGTGTTTATTTATTCGTAAAATACGGGTGCCAAAACTACATTAGTGAATATAGAAACCAACCAGAACCAGAACCAGAACCAACAGACGAATACCAGAACCGATCCAAAATATCAACCAGAATAAGCAAAAAGAAAGGAAAAGAAAAGAAAAAAGAAGGGGGGTAACAATATTTGGGTGGCAAAAGCAAGGGGACGACGAAGAGAGGTCTAGTTTCCAGGAGTGGAAGGACACCGCACGGAAGAGAGGGTAGGAGGCCATGTTTTTTCTCAAAAGGGCAAGACAATGCCTTGCTGAACCACCTGCCCTCTCCGCTGTGATCCATCTATGCCAGAACAGGGCTCGGCGTCTTGCGGGCGTGCGTGTAGGCAGCCGTGTACCGCTGCAGCTTAAGCTCGAAGCCGGCCAGGACAAAGGCGGCGAACTCGACGGGGATGAGCAGGATGGCCAAGTCGACGCCGGCGTGGCTGGCCCGGCAGAGGGATGCAAACTTGGGCGTAGGGCTCGCCGTGTTCAGGAACCGCCAGCGGCAGCTCCAGCTGAGGAGAGTGTCGGCGGTGGCAGACTGGTTGGCCACGTAAAAGAGGATGACAGCCACGATGGCGACAACAAGGCCGACAAAGGGGGCAGAGAAAGTGAGCGGTGTGTGGGCAGCAGCGAGGCGAGCACGGATCTGTATGGGGGTCACACGGCCACATGGTTAGCTAAGAACGACAAAATAACAAGGTAACAAGGAGCGAAGCGAGGCTAGACAAAAGACTTACGAGGCGGTGGTGGCTCGCCAGGGCAATGATGTTGGCAAGGACGACGAGAGCAGCACCGACGACGAGGGCCACGGTGGGCTTGACGTCAAAGGCGCCGCTGTCAGGCCACATGGAGAGCCAGGCAGCGCCGCCAGCCGAGGCATTGAAGTGGGAGGTGTTGTAGGCCTGAAGGGCGTGACCGGTGGTGCCGAGGACAGCAAGGCCCATGAGGAGGGCGAGGAGTGTGGCACCGGCGCGGGCGCCGTCAAGAAGACGCATGGTGCGCAGCTTGGCATCGAGATGCGAGTCCTGTTCATGGCGATGGTGAGAGTCGACCTCGAACTCGGACGAGGTGTTGGGCTGCTTCTCGAGGACAGACATTGTGGTGGTGGGAGAGGTTGCTGTTGGGTTGTTGATGTCGATACGGGGATGCTTGAGAATGGCAAGGGAGTGGTTCACCGGGAACGCAAAAGATTAATATGAAAGGAAAAGGGGAAATATTGAAAGAATAGAAACAGAAACGGAAACAGAAACAGACACAGACACAAACAGAAGTTGGATTGAGACTGGGATGGCAAAAAAGAAAAGAAAAAGAAAAAAAAAGGAGGCAGAGGGGATGATGAGATTCAAATAAGGTTGTTTCTCCTGAAACTTGGACAAGGCTTCTTGTCATTTGGCCTGTGCTTTGTCGCCCGCCGCCCTGCGAGCCTGGATACACATCTGAGTAGCCGCCAGCATCATCCGCAGCAGCCATCTGACAGGTCAGGGCTGCTCCACTTGAAGCTCCTTTTTGGTTGTTTTGATGATCGTCTTGGATCAACGAGACAGAAACGCCGCTGGGCAGGATGGGGTACGATAAGCGTCTGGGCCCCGGCGGCAACGAGGCATGGCGGAGAAATAAGGACAGGACGCAGCGGCTGCATCGAGATAGGCGCGGAGGACAGACTTTGGGCTTCGGCTTGTTTTGCATGAGAAAACTTCTCACGCCGGGGATCGTGGTATTCGTCCGGGGCAGCGTGCAGGGCGCTTCCGTCACGGTGAAGACCTCTCTGTTTCTTTTTTTGTACACGTATCTGCAGCTACATCAATCAGAAACGCACGCATAATGAATAGAAGTGCGTCGTGCTCCGTAGAGGTTGGCATAACGTGTGGTCGAAGGCGAGGAGGACGGTGGAAAGACGCTGCAGGATTGGCTCTGTGTTGACTGCAGGGGCGCTGGGGACGGGCGCTTAGGTGCTCCAGTGGACCAATCAGTGCCGGCCAGCCCACTGCCGATCTCCCGCCGGGCCTGGCGCGTTTCTATTTGCGGATATTGGCGGTCTCTTTTGTGACGGCCACTGCAGATTGCAGACGACGAGCAAAGATGGACAAAATTGGAGCAATTAGAGTGTGGGCCAGCAAGAGTCGAGAAACGCAAAGAAGAAATCATTGAGGAGGGAGAGCCCAATCACAGAGCAAGTCAGGGTAAGTCATGTGTTGTGTTCGGTTCTATCACGTGAGATTCCGACTTGATGACTCGGGGACTCTGGATTGACTCAAAGCAATAATGATAACGCTGAGCGAGGAGTATGCCTCGACTGGGATGTTTGAGGGTTCAGCCTTCTTGTTTGTTTGTTTGTCTGGTTTTAAAAAATTGAAACAATGAAAGTGAAAGTAGAAACAGAAATTGATAACTATCAGCTGTTTTTTTTTTTTCAGAAAAAAAGGATTTTTGTACTTCAAAACTAACTCATTTTTCTTACATACAAAGTTACAAGCTAGATCTACTGTAAATACTGGTACAAAGTGCACCTGCCACCTTACAACCTTAACTCGCATAAGTTCTCCATCAATCTCATATGAGGTCGATACGTTGGTCGACCCAAGATCCAGCAGAGATCGACAGAGCTCATTTCTTAGAACCCAGCCCGTTCTAAACATGCCTCTGAAATTCTCAATTTCACTATTGTTCACGGCAATATCCTTCCCTCCTTTACGTTTGTGCGTGGCTCGGGCACCGTTGTCTGTTGTGCTCTGCTATTCCTGCACACCGGCCGACGCCACGTTTCTGTATTTCGTGTGATGTTGAGAAAATTCTCTTTTCCATCACATCCATTCCTCCATCCCTCCATTCCCGTGAAAGCTTATCGCATTGCATGTTTCCCATTGCTCGGTTGCCCTTCGCGTGCCCAAGTGGCCTGTACCTCCTGGGGCCTATCACCCGCAACGGGCATAAAGAGCAGTTTTCGTGATCTCTCCAGACCATGGCAAGCCACAAAGACGACGAGCCTCGAAGAAACAAGAATACGAGTCCACAAAGCAGGCATCTAGCCTCATGCGGTCCGAAAATGGTGGACGTGAAGACAGGGCGTGTTCCGACACCTTGGTAACGGGTAAACGATGGGGAGAAGAGGTAATTACGGCTGGGTCACCAATATCGTCCAGGGCATCCAAGGCGCCCACGGGCCAGGATACCCAGCACGTCCGGTGAGGCGTCCCACTCTTTGCTCACAGCAGCGCTCACAGCAGCACGCCACGGCGCACAGCAGCCGTCACACGCGAAAACAAAAAAGAACAGAGCGAGATGACACGACACTTAATTCCCCTGGCGAGGTGACCAAGCATTTTGGTAACCAACCTGTCCAACGGGCGAGTTGGGAGGGTGAAAAGAGGAAGAAGGGAAGAAGGGAAAAAAGAAGTGAAAAAAGAAGAAAAAAAGAAGGAAAAAAGAAAAAAAAAAAAGGGAAAAAAGAGGATCGCGCTTTCCGGGTCCGTACTATATAACAGCATGTGCCGGTTAGCGTCGGTATGAACAGGTGAGATGGCCGAGTTGGTTATTGGCGTAGGATTAAGGTTCCTATGGAGCAATCCGCGTGGGTTCAAGTCCCACTCTCATCATCTTTTTTTCTTTTTTTTTCTCTGCCCATTTTTCCCGACAACTCATTTTTTATGACCGTTGTCTTATTTGGTTATTTTCTTGAATATTTTAAAGCTACTTCGATGCCTGAAAATGGTACCCACTTTCCTGATCTTTGCTTTTTGAGCATTTGCCTACATTTTTTTAAAATAAAAATCATCGTCGATCAGCTGGTATATTCTCTCGACAAAACCCGACAACGGACCTGTTGCCCCACCCCACGCAATATATTCAGAGAGAACGGTTGGGTGAAACAAAATACGATATATTTTGTGCGCTGGCCTATGTGAATGGGAGATATCAAAGGCAACGACAAAATATATTGAGAGAAACGAGGAGAGGGGGAGCACGGCAACAACCCTGGCCCTCCTCGTACGTCCGGTGCAGGCCTCGTGAGCTAGATACACGCTGCGTGTACCCGATAGCATAGATGAAGCGGACTGGGTGCTCTGCAGCTTGTACTACAGCACCAGTGGGAAGAAGGGGGAAGAGGAAGAGAGTGAAACAGAAAGCTCGACTTTGGGAATAAGACACGGCAAAAGCGACCAGTCGTGGAGAAGAGCAGATGCTATAACAAAGAGCCGCGGACAGCAAGACGAGTAATTTCCTTCTTTTCTCCCTCCGGCAAAGGAAAGAAAAAGAAGAGGCACACGGGACACGGCAACCGTCTTACCCAGCCTGCAGGCACAATCCCTCTCGGCCATGTCTCTCCTCCCATGCTCCCCTGCCAGCTGCTGTGTCCCGACACCGGGTCTCTGGACTGGGAAAAGACCAAAAAGAGTGTGGCAGAGGTGCACAGTTTACGGAATATAGCACGGAGGAAATATGTGATGGGGGTGTGATGGGAGTGTGCGGGCTGTACTCCGTATATCCCAAGGCATGGAGCAACTGTTGAGCACTCTGCACGGGAAGGTTTTGTTGCCGGATTTCTTATCAAGACGATCAGAATATAATTAAATCGTGTTCCGATATAAGGCGACATGTCTTTGAACTTTTACGAAACAATCTGACTGTGCAAGAACCTCACGTCAGCGTTTTCTCTGCTTTTTTCTTTTTTTCTTTTTTCTCTTCGTTTTTCTTCCCCCCCCCCCCCCCCCCCCAAATCTTCTCTCTGCCCGTGTACCCTTCTTCTTTCCCGAGACGCCGTCCCGGGCCCTGCAGTCTAGAATAAGCCTGTTTAATATTTATTGCACAATCCCTGTCGGCGTCTCCCCCTCCCCCTCTTCTTTGTTCCTATATCCTGCCGTGGACCCAGCTCGTTTTCACGCAGGAGTATTTTGCTTGCACACTGCATCCGCGAAACAGAGAACAAGAGAGCAGAAGACTCATAGCTGCCAGCAGCGTCACGGAAAGCCAAGGTTTAGCTCGATCCCCCTGGACGAGGCTGGCCTCTGTATCGGCCGGGAAAGGGCATGTGTGACCAACGCAGCCATTCTGCCCCGAGATCTTGACGAGAGCATCAGTAAAAAAAATGGCTACTTTTCTTCGTCAAAAAGGAGGGACAACCAAAGGAGTGAAAGGATGCAGAGGTAAAGGGCTAAGAACGTGGAAAGTATACGTCGTACTTTTTCATATTTTTCCTCAATCTGAAATCACAAGCTTCTTCTTTTTTTTCTTTTTCTTGTCTTCTTTTTTAAGGCCAGCCACGTTCCATCTTCCCGGCGGCTTTGAGAAAGTGGCCACAGACCCATTCGCTCGGGTTCTCAGCTTCTTCAACGCATCTTCAGCTGATAACGACACACCTGCTCCTGTTTTTTGATGCCGTGTAATATACGCTGTGCATGGCTCCTCCTTGACCGGCAAACGCACATCTCCCATTCGCCTCTCCTTGCGCTCCACACTCCTTGTTTTTTCCTTTTTCTTTTCCTTTTCTTGTATCCTAAATACCAATACGTACAAACCTCCCTTTGCTTTGGCTCGCTGCTGCAGCTCTCAGCTCGCCGGAGGCCCCAGGATAGACGGGACTGGCCCCTGTCGCTTTGGCCCAGACCCCGCCGGCGTTCTCTTGATTTTATTAATTTGTTCCTTTTGACTTTGTCTGCTGTCATCCATTTCATTGTCTCCCCCTCCCCCGGTGTGTGGTTCTTTTACAGCGTGCGGCCGCCGGGGTCTAGCTGTTTGCAGTTTCTTTCTCCCGGCCTCGTGTGCAACCCTCCTTCAGGCAGCTCATCCTGAGCACTTTATCTTTTTTTTCTCTTCCCCCCCTTTTTTTGAAATGCATTGTCACTTGAATACCTATTCCTCATCCTCGCATGTTTAGAGCATCAAATGCCCCTATCCTACAGAATTCCGGGGGTTGATGAATGTTTCTATAAGAAGTGCCCCGTCCGACCTCATCTTGATTCTTTTGATATTTACTCCTGTCGATCAACTGCTTATCATTCGATGCATGACGAAAGAAAAAAAAGACTCTGCATATACAAGACAAGAGCTGACTTCATTGTATCCCATATTCCACTATCCCCCTCTCGACTCAAGATGCCAGCTACTCCAGACAGAAAAACTACTGCTCCCCGCACCTCCTCAAACATTGTATGCTGGCTGCTGCCCTCGCCCCAGACACATGGGAGGATGAATAAAACAGCTGACCTTGCACTTCTTATTGTGAACAGTCATACTTTCCACAACTCCCCCCGGAGCTGCGTCTCAAGGTCTGGGAATACAACTTGCCGCCGCCGAGGATCGTCTCGGTCCGCTGCGGTGCCAAATCGCCCTCCTTGACGCCGTCGCCTCCCCGCGACACCCTCGCCGGAAGCAAACACCACAACGGCGAGACTCTCGAGACTCTCACGGCTCTCAAGACTCTCTCCGCTGTGTGCATCATCGCCTCTAGACCGAGTGCACCGCCTGCACTGCCCGCACTGCCCTGCACCGCCTGGCTGGTGTACCTCGCCGGCAGCCATCCCGCCAACCTGCACGCATGCCACGAGTCCCGTGTCGAGGCACACCGCCACTATGCCCTCATGTTTGGCATTGCCCGCCGCCCGGGCCACGTCTATTTTGACCCGGCGCGTGACGTACTTTACTTTGGGCCCGGGACGGCTTCATGGCCGCCGAGGCACAGCTACGAACGATGCTGGCACTCGCGGACCCGGACGAGCTCGCTCAAGTCCAGCGCGTCGCCCTCAGCGCGACTGTCCTTGGCGACGGCTTTCCCTCGCCTCCACAGTCCAGTTTGTCGGCCAGCACGAACCTGGCAGCCGATGTGCTGCACCTGCTGCGTGCCAAGCTGCCTCACCTGAGAGAGCTCATTGTTGTGCCACACGACGAGAATGCCGTGTTCCGTGCCGACGCCGCCAGGTTCGTGCCGCTGCCGTTGCCGCCGACAGCACTTCCACTTGCACCGGTGTCTTCCTGGCCGAGCCTGCCGACCGACCAGCCAACTGCCTGCTCTGCTAATGGGTCCCTGGCGCGGCACGTCCATGCAGCCATGCGGCGTGTGTGTGCCGCCGTGCCCGACTGGAAGCCACCGCGGTGGAGAATCCTTGCTGTCAGCAATGGGCCGCCAGAGCATTCTCAGAGTGAAGACATGCCGGACGGCGAGAGCGAGGGAGAGGGCGAGAGCCAAAGCGAGAATGAGAGCGAGAGCGAGGGTGAGCTTGACAATGACAAAGGTCAAGATGACACCCAAGATGACGACGACACGGTCGATAGCAGCGAGGAGGACGCTTATGAGGGCGAAGAAGAGCAGAAATACCGGAAATAAGTAATTCGCACAAGACTCTGGGCCGGTGCAACACTCAGAAAACTGTCCCGTGCTCTCGTGGACCAGCCAGCTCTTTGTGCTCCTTTTGCCAGCCCTCGCTTGTCTGTTGCACGGCGGCTTGTCAAGAAAGCAGCTGCTAGAGCGTTGTTGGCTGGCGAGGAGTCTATTTTATCAGCTTAATATTGGTCCCATGGGTTTGTGAAGATAAGTAAAGGATTATTAGGTCAAGCACGGGATGCAAGGGATCATAATAGCTGGGTATGAAATTGCATGGTATCAAAATGGGCTGATGCAAAAAGCAAGGCTGCCTTATAATGCTTCAAAACCATGCGCCCTCCAAATGTATCTATGCTTTCGTTTCTTCGTAACCGGCTCCCAACAAGCGCAAAATGTACTCGTATTGGTGAAATCAAAGTTAAAGTCAAGTAGAGACTGTACTGCCTGCTGAGCTTCAGCTTCGGTGCTCGTGTTGGTTGGCAGAGGCACAGGGTCTGTAGCTGTGGGTACGTGGGTACGGTCGGCCACCGACTGTGCAGATGTGTTCTGCGCGGGGCGGCTTCTGATGCATGCGATGGGGCAATGTCGCTGACCGGCCGACACTTGTCGGGCCGAGGCCTTTGCCAATGCCCTTTTGGCGGCCCCGCACAACTGCAGCCAGCGCCTTGCCCACGGCATTGAGATCGCCCAGCATGCCAACATGCCCGCGGTCTTGTACTGACGTAGCCATCGCGCACGTAATGGTAGCCGGGCGGGAGCAGGGCCTCGTGTGTCAGCACGACACCGTCGCCGGTACGGAAGACGAGGTCGTCGTAGGCATCGGACAGGCAATGGCGGCACGACTGCCGAACGTGCTGCGTAGACAGTCGGAGTGCCCTTGCGTAGATGACAGCCAGGGGTGGGTAGACATTCGCTGCCGTGTGCTCCGGACGATGGGCCAACTCGGCGCGGAAACTGCTTAGTCTCCGCCAGCGTGCGGGCCAAGTAGGCCACAGCACGGGCCTGCTGAGGATCGGCTGGCGGAGTTGGTGGAGGCGAGGAGGCTGTAGAAAAGGCCAAATTGAGGGCGGGCGTCGTCGGCAGCAGAGCTTGGGGCTGCACGGGTGGCTGGAGGCGACCCGCTGGGCGAGAGTGACGAGGAGTTTGCATCGTCAGCGCTGATGGCACCCTCCTTATCCATCTGGGGAGCAATGAGGCGGTCCTTGGTGAGAGTTGCCGTGGCAGCAGCAGCTGCTGCTAAAGCACGCCCAAAGTTGGTGCTGCTGTGTCTGGGATTCGTACCCGTGTCGTTGCCGTTGCCATTGCCGTTTCCGTGGCCATTGCCATTGCCATTGCCGTTGCCGTTGCCGCTGCTGTTCAAGTTTGAGGTTCATGCTTATGCCACTGCTTCCGACAAGAGACTGGTAGGCCGGCAGGGCGGCCCGGAGCCACACACGGTGACCAGCGGTAGCGCATCCACTCCTTGATGTCGTAAAAGTTGACGCGGTACTCTTCGGAAGGGTCCGTGCTGTTGACAAAGCAAAATCCGTCCTCGGGCAGGAAGATAAAGGTCGTGCGCAGGGAGAAGTTGACTTGCGCCGTAAGTACCTTCTCGTTGAGCAGGACAGCATCGCCATTGCGCAGTGGTCCCAGGATGTTGATACACCGTTGAGGCGTACCCGCAAAAACGACGCCCGCGAACAGCTCTGGACGCTGGTTGACGGCGTGGCGCGTGATCAAGCCGCCGAGGCTGTGAAGAAAATCACCAACGGCGCCGCGTTGAGTTGGAGTTTGGCCTCTACGCCCGGCTGGTTGCTCGGCAGCGTCTCGAGAAAAGGCAATTAGCTGCTTTGACAATCGATGTGGGCTCAGACGCCAGTCGTAGCCATAATCGTGCACACGCAAGAGACCTTTGCGCGCGTTTTCGCACTCACGGAGCTTCTTGAACAAGGCGGCGCGAGATATCGACGGGGCCAATGTGCTTGAGCATGCCTGATGGGTAGATATGCTGCGGCATGTTCTCTTCGTCCTCGGGTCGAGCCCGACTTCCATGTTGACCTTGCCGGATGTTGAAGGCCGACTTTGACGGGCACCCAAAGCTGGCGGTGGGGAGGCTCGGCGGACCGCAAAATGGAGCCGCGGTTAGCCGCCCATGATAACGATATCACCAGTGAGAGACTCAAGTGCGGACATCTAGGGGCGAGGCTGGCTCGCGAGGCGCCGAGGCCGTGTGGCCTTTTGTGTCAGGGAAGAAGCCTGTATTAGATAGTCAGAAGAGGGAGAAAAAAAAGAAAAAGAAAAAAAAATTGAGCGACTTTGGGCACATAAACTTACTAGGCAGCTGGGGCATCTTAAAGGTCGGCCGGTCAAAGCTGTCCATGATAGCCTTGACCCGTGAGTTGACTTGCCTCGCGAATGTGCTCAAACTGCTCCTCGCCATTGGATGGGACACGGGAGAGTGTGTGGTATAGGGAGAGAGTCGTCGGACGTGGACCGCCGCAGCACATAAAGCGCCTGGACGCCACAGAAGGGGGTCGATTCAGTGGTGGTCGTCCAGCCGTCGTATCTGACAAGTCACCGGGCAGGCGAGGCTGTTTGAGACGACGCCGAGGCTGCAGCTGCCGAAGCCGCGCTGATATGAGGGGACTGGTGGCGTGCGTACGGGTAGGATCGCGTTTCTCGGAATAAGGAAACGCCCCTCTGTACACCTGCTGCCCGCTGGTTGCTTGCCGTGTCGGCGAGCCTTGAGGAGAGATTTTGCGTGATGATGGAGGCGAGTTGGGCGTCGACACAGTCGTGCCACTTGCACCGGCCGCAGTACTGTTGCTGTGGTGGCTGGAGGACGAAAAGAGGAAGGCGTGCTCAGACTGGGTAAGAAAGAGCTCGGCTGGGGAAGGAGAGCGACGATGGAGGGTATGGATGCAGGGCCTTGGATAGCCGCTTGAGAGCGTCAGATCCGAGACAGACGACGACCGGCCGTGGCGTGTTCCAGACTGAAAGACAGACGACATGCGACTCGCTTGGATGGCATGTGCTGGAGCTGGCGCGGGTGGCTGCTGTGGCGGGGTTGATATGGTCGAGCTGTGTAGCGGGAGGCTACAGCTGGCTTGTGGGCATCAAAGAAGCCGGCTTTGGCGTTGCCTCTCGATTGCATGGGCCATGGCCATGGCCTTCTCGGCGGCCGGCGTTCGTGGGCAGCGATAGCCTCTGTAGCTATGGGGCTGTGATAGGACGGCTGCATAAAACGACTGTGCGTCGTCCTCCTCGCCGTAGATGCTGGCATCGTCAGCCAATTGCGTCTGGCGAGGTATCCCGCACGTGGGCCACGTGTTGCTGCCGCGGGCTGAAGTCGAGGACGAGGTCGAAATCGAGGTCGGGCCGGAGCGCCGGACGTCCAAGGTCTTGGCACAGGGTCCGTTGCGTTGCCAAGGCCGGATGTGGAAGCCATAGCTGCTGTTGGAGCAGCACCGTGCCCAGGCCCGCGTACGTGCGTGTCGTTTTGCATCGGTCTAGATGTGGACTCCCAATTGATGCTTGCCAAGGGCGTATGCCGTTGTGGTGTGATCCAAGCTCTTTGGCGGAATTGATAGTGGTAAAAAGTCTGCCGGGAGGCTAATTGGGGCAATGCATACTTGGACCAAACGAGCGGCTGGCAAGCACCTTGATTGGGTTGCAGTAAAGGGCGGCAGTGAGGTAGAAAGACGCAAATGTGTTGATCAAGAGGGAAATGAGCAGGAAGAAAATGCAAGCGCACGAAAGAAAGAAAGAAAGAAGCAAGGCCGGCTTATCCGGGGGCGGCCAACCACAATCCCGCTGGCCAGCCAGCTTCTTTTTGTCTTTTATGTCCAGAAACTGTGATAGGCTTGCTGGGGGAGCTAGAGGAAAGGCGGAGACAGGCGAGACGGGCGAGTGTGGCGAACGTTGGGGACCACAACAGCTCGCGAGCTAAAAAAAGAATCTCCACGATGGAGACAAAGAGATGGACGATGCTATGGCGGAAGCCTGAGTTGAACCGGGGCGAGTCAGCAGGAAGGGTGAGGAAGGGTCCCCAGAAAGCCTCTTCAGAATATAAAGAGCAGAGAAGATCATGAAAAGATTGAATTGGGGAGATTGAGGTGTGCAAAGAAGAGAACGCAATAAAAGAGAAAAGAGGGGGGAAAAAGGATCTGGAGGGAGAAATCGGGCGAGATATAAGTCGACCAAACAAAACACCACAGTGAAAGGAACAGCCAGCAACATCAGACGGAAATCCTCATGAGAAAAAACAAGCATTAATACTCCTTGGTAGGATCGAACCAAAGTGCTGACGGTGGACGCGCCAAAAAAAAAAGCCAAGAGTGCCTTACTCCCCCAGCAAATCACAGCCTGCTGACGGCGCGCCAAACATGCTAGCAGGAAGGCTTAGAAGTCTTAGAGCAGTCAACAACTAAGCCGGGCAAGGCCAGGCCAGACCCAGGGCCCAGACGGCTGGACGTTTTGGCTGTTTTATCCGAGGGAACTCTGCGCGATTGTTTTGTGTAAGAGACGTGAGATGCTGTGGTTAGGGCAGGCATTGGGGCTCGCTAGATCGAGACCATGGGATCGTAGTACTCGTATGCCGCAAAGTCCCGTGCAAGTCCCGTGCAAGTCCCGCGAGCTGGCACTTGTGCGGCGTCAGATTGTTGGCTTCATGGAGGCTGAGGCTGGGCATCCTGGAAGTGACGGAGAGAATTCCGACGATCGCGAGGGCCCGGGTTTCTTTCAGCCCAACCAGCACAGGGGCACACGGTCAGAACTGGGACTCTGGCTGCGCGGCGCTGCCTAGCTGGGGGCACGGGGGGCGAGGAGGATGGCCGTGGTTCCTGTCAGAAAATAGTTGTTTGGGAAAACGCGGATGGGGGAGATAAGGGGGAGACGGCCATTTTAGGACGGCTCTCAGCGTCGCAAATTGGCAGGTCGTTCCTTCCGCTGGCTTGTGATGGAAGAGGCCAAGGAGCAATTGGAAGGAGCCACCCTGTCCGGCTCCAGGAACGGAAAACGCGGAATAAACATTGCAATGCCAGATACAGAGCGCGGGACGGAGTAGCATCTTTATTGCATGGCGGAAAACGGCACCGCCACGTTCTAGCGTTTACGACGTATTGCGTTGATTGCATGATTGCACAAAACTCAAGCTCGTCTTGTTCTTATAATCAAGCTGTGGACGGCGATAGCGCGCGCTGTTCCTGCCCAAACCTGTGCCGCACCTGCCTCCAACGCCGCCGTACCTACGGTAGCTCTAGTGTGACCTGACGTCATCTGACGGGCGCCATACTCCATCGCGGCACAGGTACCCAGCTCATGTAAGACGAACTTCAAACCTCACCTCCTGCAGAATCGGACAAAACGACACTTGTGATTATAAGCGAATAGACATCTAGGTATAACTAAGGGGGAAATATAAACACACAAAAAAAAAGGTGATGCAAGAACTGTCCTCTGCAAAGTGGCACATCCAAACTAGTATCGTAAGGCACGCGCTGTCTACGCCGAATCCGGCAGGAGCTTGAACTTGGCCGTCTATCGCCTCAATGTCCTTGACCGACTGGACGTAGCCGGGCTCCTGTTCGAGGCGCTCCAGGTACGAAAAGGTCGCGGGGAACTTGGCCTCGATTGACTGGCCGTCAATGGTAAAGTCGGCAGCGCGCTCCCGGACCGCAAAGAGCGGGTAGCTGAGCATGATGTCTGCGGCGGTCAGGCGGTTGCCGCACAGATAGCCTGTGCCATCGCCCTC